>JAQGBT010003621.1:0-19004 GCA_034698585.1 Disparrhopalites patrizii | reverse complement strand
GACTGGAACCCCAACTCCATCGTCCCCTACCCTTCCGCCTGCCGCCTGCCACGCAATTCCAGAGCTCCAGCACTCCATATCATTTCCCATATTCTGCGTTAGGCAGAATGGGCAACGAGACAATACTGATTTTTACCCGTAATTTCCTGTATTGTACTGAATTGTACAGAAAGTTGCCATTACCGTAATATGCGTGGATGCTATAGTATAGTATTCCTCAGGGAAAACGGGAAAAGTGTACAGCGGGGACCCTTTGGGTGTTGAAATGTTCCCAGGTCAACTCGTCCCATATAAAAAATGGTGGACCGGAACCCGCGTGACCTTTCAATTGATCTCACAGGTCAACAACGCAAAACGCACTCGAGTTACTTCACCCATGCAGTTAGGTGACAGTCACAAGGTACTTGCAACCTAGAGATGGACTCGATTAAATCCGAGGGTAACACCACAGAAGTTTCCCTTGCGAGTTAAAACTATTTTAATTTTAGAACTTTAGTTTCGTATTTTATTTTGATTTTTTAAACTTGCAAGGGACACTTTCCGGATGTCCCGTGGCTTTAGTACGACTGTTAAGGTGAAGATACATACTTACAATTTACAATGGTACCTGGTGGGTGATACAGTTGGAGTGCATTTTCGTTGTTGTCCTCTGAGGTCATTTTGAAGATCGCGCCCGATGCGACGGCGAAATGTTTAAATGGGATTTGATAGGGAAGGCGGAAAGGGTCCCCCTTTGCAAATGTTTATTTGCCCCCATTTGACCCCGTGTGTATACGTCTGTTCCTTGCTTTCCCTTGGCATACCTCCCTCTCTGTCCCTTGTTCCGTTTCATATGCCTATGTGTATTGTATAGCTTTCACTTCTTATTGGGGTGGGATGGAACAGAACAAGAGAACACACAAGGCATCTCACTCACAGACTCACAGCTGAGTTGAGCAGCGTGCTGTCACCTGTCACCGCACTCACCGCCTACCTATGACCTACGCTGGCCGTCCCCCATTATAAGTAATGCCTTTGACTGCTTTGTACCTTACGCATTTTTAGTAAGGTCTCATAAGAGCGCATTGTAAAGCAACGGGTACCCCCACACTATTGCCATAAGCGCCCATAGTAAACAAAAGGGTACCTTTATCATTGCACGAAGGGTCGACCGACCCCCTTTACCATGAAAAGACAGATACATAACTTATTTACTGTTAGCCCTGCTATTATGGCAAGGGAAATTGGTCACGGCGCTACCAATATATAGAATTAAAGATTTGTTCGATTCCGGTGGAGCCGGACTGAAGCCCTTTTGCTGTCAAACCACTTAAGTGGACTTACATCCTTTCGAATCCTAATGCCGTTTACATGCTGGATTTTCTCCTTTTTGAATGATCCATAAAAAAATAATATGGTCAAGCCTTTTTGTCTAGGCATCTTTTCTGGAAACCCCTGGTTTTGAAAGTTTTGAATTTAGTTTTAGTGTTTATTAGCAATTAACCAGTTATGGACGTGATATGATCGTTTTTTTCTGATTTTCCCTGGACTAGTGCTGTAAGTTGTTATTTGCATGTTATTATACGGATCACAAAACGCGATTTTGTTTTGGTTTTGTTAGCAAAAAATTGCAACAAAATACAAAACAAAATCTCAGCAAACTTACAGCGCTACCCTGGACCCGCCGGGAATTCCTACTACGGGATATTTTTATTTTTACAAAATGTACTGATTTCAGATTTACATAATGTGCGAACTGCGAACCCTAATGGTAATCCAGTGGAGGATTTGCATTTACAGGTGCGGAGGCAATGGATACAATGAGCAATGGATTACATATTACATTACGATATTACTGAGGCGACCCACTTTATGCTTTTTTTTAGTGGACATTAATGCTTTTTTACGAAATCAATTATGCTTTTTATACTTTTCCAAAATTCAATTATACCCGTCATTATGCTAAAAATTTCGAATTTTAAAATACTACTCAAATTCTCGTCCCGCCAAAATTTGGGAGTTTTCGCAATGGCAAATTATATAATTATAAATTATAAATGTCTGTTTCTGGAAATCAGTGCGTACACTGTGAATCTTGACAATAAAGCAATTACATTACATTTCAAAATGGAGAAAATATGGATTTGGGGGTTTTGAATATCGGGGAATCGATTCAGTATAGGGTCCCAGGGTCGGAAATGACTTATGCTCGTTTATGCTTTTTATGCTTTTGGGTCGCCTTAGATATATAGTTAGGAATTTGGGAAATTACATATTATAGTAGTTTTTGTTGCGGATTGCGGATGGCCGACTCAGCTAGACCACAGGCTACCCGCGTAAAACGGGAGGAATGTGGAGGATCTGGTCGGGAGGAGCTCTTTTATGTCCGATATAGCAGCGTGTGGATTCCCCCCGGAGGGATTCTCTTCGAAAGAATGCCTCCATGGCGGAGTACTCTTTGAAGGAGCATTGGAGCATACTGGAGAACTCCTACTATCCCTTCCACAGTAATTCTATCCTCCCAGAAGAATATGGGAATGCTTCTCCCAGAAGAATCAGTGGCGGGGGATACTTCGATGTGGGATATGGGGCCTTCGGATCCATCCACGTACTTTCACCATCCTCCGCCTTTGTCCTCCCGTGTTATGCAGGTGAGCAGAGGATGATTATACATGACAACATGACTATACACGATACATTATGCATGACTGCACTATGAGACTATGACTATGAGCAGAGTCAGGAGCTGGAGCTCAGCAGAGGCTGCAGACTGCAGAGTAGAGGTGATTTAGAATTTATTGAAGATGTATGAATCCGTGTATTGCGTAGAATAAAGCTGAAGATGTGATAGGTGAACATGAGCATGTGATCAGGCTAGCGCGCGCAACGTGTCCACAAGCGGCACAAGTGCATGGACAAGAGCACAATTGTACAACTGTACAACTGTGCAACAGTACAAGTTGTACAAGTCTACAAGCGTACGAGTACCAAGAGAAGAGATAGTAATAAAAGAGATGAAGAGAAAGAGACACGGACTCTGACCGAGATCTGTGCTTAGACACTCAGACACGCAGACACTCAGACCGGAGACTTGAGACGGAACTGTCTGAATCCGAATGGAATGGTCTCATCGTCTGGATTTGAATCACTCAACTGAGAGACTGAGAGACTCAGGTGCAGAGTGCAGAGTTCATAGTGCAACACCCGAAGACCCATTTCCAATCCAATATATCTGCATGTATATAGCTATACGTTGCTAAATTCAGTTTCTGTCTAGATTTCTTTGGTAATTTTTGGACTAGATCAAAAACAAGAACAGCAATTGTGCTTAACGTGGGAGTTACTGGACCTTGCTAATCTAGTTGCTAGATTTTTAAGTGGTTACTGGTTACTGAATTTAGCAAGGCGCCCTATGTACTAATATATGGACCTCCGTCCTGCGTCCGTCCGTCTGTCCTGGCTGTCCTGGTGAGGCGGTGCGGAATGGGATTAGTCCCATTAGCTGGGGTCCTATCCTTCGTGGGCTCCGTGTCCGTATTGAATATTGAGCCCTGAGCCGGTGGTTGTTTGGCGGACAGGAGTGGAGTAAGTGAGTAAGGAAGTAAGGAAGTCCTTAGGATCCCAGCCTGGAAAACACCGTCACCGCTCTCGTCCTCGCCTTGACAGCTGACAGGCGACAGGAGTTGAAGTTGAGGGCTGCGGGCCGTTCCGAGGTTCCGACACTTCTCACTTCCCTCCTTTCCAACCACCCCTGGCCCCCCTTCTCCCTGAACATTTCATTATACGACCTTCTCCCTTCTCCTTCTGCCCTATACAACAATACAACCAGAGACAGACCAACTAGACTATTGACGTGAGTGCTCCAAGTGACGTGAAACCCTGAACGACTGTAAGGCGAAAGGGACAGGATTCTCAGGAGGTCAGGACGTGACGACACGCGACGGCCCCACTCAAAGCAACGGGAACGAATATTCAACCAGCGCATTTGTCTTTTTGTCTACACAAGCATCTGATTTCTGACCAACCTTGGAACGGAACCAACTCCTATTTCCTACTTCCTACTGCTCTTCAATTCTTTCATTCTTTCGTACGTAGTCATTATAGTGGCATAGACATACACACATTCTTTAGTGAACCGTGACAATGTTTCGTCTCAAAAGTCCTGAGGTCATCCAAGTCCTTCAGAATGGTACCGAATCTTCTAACAAATTGAACCAGCTGAAAAAGACGGAGGTTGTTGTGGTTTCCGTTCTGGGAGCAAGTAAGTTTCACGAAGAAAGAGGCTACAAAAGAGCCTTTCGTTTAGTTTTGGATTCCTTTGGTTCACCAATACTGTTCAATGACCTCGGGGATGGGAATCAAAACAGGGAAGCTAAAGTCCCGGAAGAAACTGGATTTCAATTCCATGATGCTGAAGCAAACCCCAAGTCTACACTTGGTGAAGACATCGAAGATAAAGCAATAGTATACTCGTATTTGCTGTCATTCAAATGCTCATTACTTTGATCAATATATCGTGTAGTAGTAGTGACATAGCATTAACACTGCTGTATGAACTGATCATAATCACTCGTGTATGCACTGGCAGGGAGCTATCGATGGATTTTACAGTGAAGAGGAACGGACTCTTTTTTTACATCTTCAAGGACCATTCGATGCCAGCTCTTTACTGAGTGAATGGAAATTAGCCCACAACAAACGAGATTCTAAAGACATGGTACTATTTTTTAAATTTACGGTCAATTTTTTAAATCGTGGCCAATGTTTAATCTGATAATGATCAGATTAAACATTGGCCAGGGTATTCAACAAACACATTGCATTAAAAATTCAACGAAAGTAAGAGTATTCGTTTTAAAACTATCAGGTTCAGAATTTTAATTGCATCAATACTTTTATTTGTAATTTCAGACATTCGGAAATGTATGGGCAGATATAAAGTCTAAATATGGTCGCTCGTTACTGTTGCTATTTTCGCTGTCACATGTGATGATAATTTCTAGTCCTTGTTGTTATTTCGATACTAATTACATTCAATTGTTCCGGATTATCGACAGCGTCAGGTATCGACTATTTTTACACTGCATAACCCAAACTGTTACACTTGTGCTACATACGTTATGATAACGATTTGATGTTGCAGGCTGGAAGTTCTACCACTTGCTAGCAAGATTTTGGGAAAGATTGAAGGAGTATCTAGAGCTTGGCGCGATCATGGTCGCTTGTGTTCCCCTCGGATTTTATTTTTGTTCCAGACAAACACAGGTCAACCTGCCAGAGTAATGGAAGAATTGCCGGTAACAAATCCGGTAAAAGTAATGCAATATAAATTGGAAGATGAAATTTATCACATATTTCGGAAATGCCGAATAGTTACAAATATCAGGTAGTGAATTAATTAACGCATGATGCCAATCTCCAACCATTATCATTTACACAGTTATTCGTATGAAGCAGTTTCTTGGATCGTTTTCATTCAAATATTTGTTGTGCGATGGTTGTGCCTTTATTTATTTTTATTTTAGTGCAAATTCCCTCTTTGCTATTCCGACTACGCATGAATATGTTTTCATTTACGACGAGGGCGTCCAGGAACCGGAACTGCTTGATGATGTGCAGAGTGGTTTCGCACATATAACAGCCAGTTTTTGTGACAAGATGTTTAATATATTGTCCAATCCGGTGGTAACCGACTATAAGAATGTTTCCAAATGCTCGTTCGCTGCTCATTTTCGGACTGTATATGCGACGAATGCTTCTAAACATATTTGTGATCAGTTTCAAACGTATTCTGACGTTTTGTCGGATTTTCGAGATTTCGTTGCCTCGCACACTCGCTTAGCACTACATACTGGTTTCGACGATGACAGCAAACATGTTTCTGAACACAAACATTTTTTCGTCTTGCCTACGTTTGAAGTTTGGCGTAAGGCTTTTGTTAATCTACGTAAATTTTTTGTGGATGAGCATCACGATACTCAGTCAAAAGAGGTAAGAGAGGAGCAATGATACTACAATCAACGTCATTACGTCCTTTTAAATTCAGTGCTTAATAACAGGAATGGTGTAACTAGTAACTACTAACTACATGTGTTGTTGCTTATAAATTTGGGAGTAGGTTTTATCTTCATTATACCAATTCAACAGTGCCGACACGGAATATTTGGAAGCACAATGTGCGAAGATGTTCCCCAAAGTGTACGCGCTGTATCTAAAAAATTTGCCGGAGATTTTCCCGGAAAAGCTTCATAAAGCCAAGGTACCTTATCAAATTATTTGTTTGATGAACATGTTAATCAAGGTGGCTCTTTAAGATTATACGTACATTGATTAAACTGTTTCACATTGCAGGTTGCACATGCTATAGAGGCGTTTGTTAAAGTTTCCCGGGGTCCAGGAGTGTGTCCATGGATTACTAAACTTATTCAGAAATGTGATCGTTACTGGAAACGAGGTCATCAGCAATGCGAGGCTCGAAGTCTGCACGAACACACTTGTTGTCATCCTCTTCACAAATTCCGAGTTGAGGATCATTTGGAAGTGATTCCTCTGCCAGTCATGTAAGGACGTAAAATGTATCTTAGATTTTTTAAAATTGTTTAGGACAAATTATTAATTCTGCTGTTTTGTACTTAGGGATGAAACTCTTCGAGAAATGGAACACAGTACAGGTCATCGCTTTCTCTCTTACTGTAATTGTGGGCGTAGGCAAGGATCCCGCGATGAGCCGTTTACAATCAGGGAAGCAAATTTTACATTTTACGATACGCTTGGCCAAGATTGTTGTGACCGTTTGGAGCGAATTAATTTTCCCTGTTACGAGCCACCACGTGGCTTCTCAAAGTCTACCATTCACCCACAGGAAATGCTACTCCTGTACCAGCAAAAATTACTAGGATTAATTCAACAGACGAACTATGATGTTCCTTCACAAGAACTGGAAGATGAACTGCGTCAGGAGGAAGGGTTGGAATTTGAAAACGAGGAGGAAGGAATTGAGGAGGAGGAAACTATAGGAGAACATAAAAATAAAGAAAAAGAAGTACCTACAGCGGAGTCCATTGATGCGAGAAATTATTCTGATCCGGTAAAGGATTCCACGAATAGCCTAATTGCTAACTCCAGTACAGTAGAGGCAGTCAGCGTTCTTCCGCGAACAGAAGAAGAAAACGAAGAGATTTACAAAAAAATTAAGAAGGAGCAAGAGATTGAAGTTGTCGACGTATCTTCTCAAAGTCGTGCTTGGGAACTTGCAATCAAGGATGACGTTAAAAGAAGTGAGGAGATAAGAAAAGAATGGATTAGCAACTGGGTGGATCAAAACAAAATCAATGAGGCTGTTACTACTACTCCTGCCACGGAGGCAGACGATCTGTTAAAGGAAAATTTTTTTCAAAAGCTACCCATTAAAGCCATGGCTTTATCAATGAGACTCAGACCTAACTGGGAGCAGACATCAAAGCGTTTACCCGAGCATGTGGTTACCTGGGTAAACGATTATACTACCCGACGCAAACTAGTGTCTGAAGCGTCCACATTTGCTGGGGACGTGGACGCGATACAATTGGACGAGGAACAAGCTGAGCGAAATACTCCCGCCGAAACACATGTCTGTTCTTCTGCTCATCTTTCGATAGATTGCGGAAATGAGCGAGGGACTCATTTCGATGTATTGCCGGAAACATACGCAGTAACTAATCGTAATGAAAACAAGGAAGCCATTTCCATTTCTCCGAATCCGGAATCAAGCACGACGGAAGTTCCTGAAAGCTTAGTACCGGTTGAATCGGATATTCGACTTCGTTTACGAAAAGTTGACCGCGTCTCAGAAATCGAGGGTGAAGTACAAAATTTGATAATCTCCACGCGACCTTATTACACAATGCGCGAAATGATTTTCACAAATTCAGCCGTCGATTCAATTCGATTTGTTTTTGAAAAACTTTTTGAACATATTTGCAAAACTTTGCGTTTAACATCTTGAAACAGTCATTCATTGCAGCAATCAACTTTTACTTTTTTTGAGATGCAATATTTAGAATCGAAAAACAATTAAAAAAACTTTGTACTAAATAATTATTAACCAACACCACTAGGTAAATCACACAACGATTTATGTCATAATTGTTTTTCAGTACCCGGAAAAGGCGTTCAATCGAAAATTTGAAAATGGTCAATTTATGGATTTCATCATTTTTCATATTAGGGAGGCGTGAAAATCAATTCGTGTATCAAGGCCGCGTGGAGACAATCAATATTTGTATTTCACTCTCGATATATTGAAACTGAAAAATTTAGCCAAGCGTTTTGTGCCAGCATTGTCGGAGCCTTTACAGGGAAGTGATGTCTTCGGAATAACGGAAGGCATAAAAGGTTTTACACTATCAGATGATACAAGAGAAGTTTTGACGTCCTTGTGTCAACAAGATGAAGTAACAAGTCTTGTGGCAGAGGATGTTTCCAATTTGCGTAAGAACCAAGACGATGATGATGGGAAGGGAGTGGCTGATGTACCAGATACCGTAGAGTGTCGTATAGTCGCCCAGGATGAAGCATTATATTATCTGCCAGGAATGCTTCATTCCAGAAGTCTCAAAGGTTTTTTGCCGTTATTTTCGTCATGGTCACTAGTATGCGTGGGATCGTCCAGGTAATTTGGGTTACTTCAATACAAATACTAACTTTTACCAAATATTGTATACGCATAAGACACTCTAACGTATCATTGTGTACAACAAAAGCTTGTACACACATACCTCTGGTATCACCCATCAGCCAGGGTTTCTTAGCGGCTCCAACACTCTTTTACCGTGGGATAAGATGGTGAAAGCTGAGGCTGGTGTTTCAAAGCCAATTCCAAGACTGATTCGCGGAAGAAAACCTACAGGGAGAGCAAAAAGAATAACAGATGAGTTTACTGTAAAAGTATTTTTGGGGATAGAATATGAGTGCAAACGGGGCCACCGATTTCTCCTCGAAGGACCCGACAAAATTTTGCATACCTCGGGACAACACGGAACTCCTAATTTAAAAGAAGCTGCTTTGGTGGTAGTTGCTTCCGACATGCCCTTATACTTTAGATGCCCTTGCAAGTTAGTTTTGTCTATTTTCCTTACGTATTGAGGGATTGATTCCCAATTCCCATAGACATGAGCTTGAAGGCCAAATCAGAATATGTAAAAATGAATTTTTCAGGGAGACTCGAGAAGGCACTCCGATGATCGCACAGTTAATGCGTATACATGTGATAACTCCCAAAGCTCCTGTTCATGTTGTCTTAGATCCAAAAGTGCAGCCAGGTCCGCCTCCCAGTCCCATATTTTTTCCTGAAAATAAAGAACCTATCAAGCTGAAGCCAAGTAGTTATTGGATATTGCGACTGCCGTGAGTGAAATTTAACGAGTCCATATAAAGGCTGTTGGTATGCATCCTGTAAACTTGTCATCATTACGTAATACTCTTTTTGTGATAGCTATTGTTACGTGGGAGACGACCAAGTGTATGTTCCTAGCAAAGACGTTGCTCGGTACAACGGAAGATTACTGAAAGGTTTGCTGAACGTCGAGTCGATGACACCGGAAGAGACAAACGTGTGGGAGATGCAAAACAATACACTCACTTGACATGTGCGAACACATGTGCGAATAGCGTTTTCTTCGGCGTTGGCTGGATTTTCCCTTCTCGAAACCTCGGATTATTCAGTTTCAATACCTGCGATTTGTGAGTGAGGTAAAATATATATTATACATATATGTATATGAGTGTAAATCAGCTCAGCAAATGTGCTTGAAAACAAAGGTGTACTGATACAATAATAGTGTACGTTTTATTTATCTGCCTCTCCACAATTTTTTAAAAGGTATAACATTCACACACATAATGAATAACAGCGTTCACTTCAATGTGTCTTTGGCAGTCATAATAAACACTTAAGTAATTATATTCACAATCCTCGCTTGACTTACTGGCGGACTTCACGAATCAGTTTCGCAGGACTACGTTCTACATTGTGCAACACAATGAGTCTCATAATTTGATCACACGATCAATCATATGTTTTAATAAAATTTATTGTAACATACATGAACGACGATAAATATGTAGTACAGCTGAAATTTTAATATACTGTTTGTACATGCTGCGTTGAAAAGATCTTTTGAAATAACTAAAATATAATCGCAAACCTTTCGTTCACTTCTTCAGCAACATTACTTTGACAAAGCAATCATGTGTCTAACATCACAAAAACAACATGAAGGAAATTTTCTTCCTTCATTAACAAAAACTTCATCTTACGTTTAATAAATAAAAATCCCCCAAATAAAAAATTCGTACTGAAGTGCAGGAAAAAATCATGCGAGAATGATCCACACAATCCTACTTGCTTTAGTTTGGAGCTTTAAAATTAGTTGGATTAACCGATATTGGAAAGATGATGAAACGATTGACTTGATCCACAGGTGAGGAACAGACCACGTCAGTAGAAGACGCTTGGACGACAGCAAGAGAAGGAACGTAATTTTGACCTTCATCTTTTACCCTACGTCTTGCGGAAAATCAATGAAACATCTTGAAACACTAAGTATTCTCGAGGCCCAAGAAGTGAAGTTTATTTGTTGGTTCCATCATGCAAAATAACTCATCAAGCTGACCACACCAAAAGGTCACTGAACTCACAACGAAGTGAATTTGGGGCAATGGAATTGTTATAATTACAAGTTTTAATTTGCATTATACTCATTTCTTTGTTCCGTAAAACACTAAAAGTCTTCTCTGTGTTGCTGATGATTTGGTGTATTTTAGTATAAACCAAGGGAGAAAGAAAAGTTTCTTACATGAAGGGAAGTTAGATAACACAAAAACAAAACTGTCTTATTAAGTTGTGTGTTGAATTGCTGTTGCCGTACCACCAACAAGAGATCCTTTTGGCAAAACTACCACCTGAGAGAATGCCAAGAGTTTCAATTCCATAAATATTAATTAATAAATTAAATAGTGTTGACTTGCAACAAGTATACATATTCTTATACATATCACATCGCTTGATTCCAAATAATTACTCAGAACTACAATAGTGCTAATTTCATATTCATAAGTAAGTTCAAGCTACCAATGTATTTCTCGTTCTTTATACTTGGTAAAATATTAGGTATTCAGTAATTGTCAAAACGATTCCTTCCTCGCATGGGAAGCAGAAAGTTTATTTAGTGCAGAACATTTACTGTTGTATGACATGAATCACACAAATAAATTCTCATTAAACCCAGAACAAATATACAATGAGCAACTCAGTATCAGCAATCAACACTCTGACGATGTTCTACGGGTGTTACGTCGCGCACAGATTATCTAACCTCTATTTCGATATTTTGAAAGAAAACTAGACTTGCGTTTACACAGGTCTTTCAACTTTCAGTCTTATAATCCTAATTATATTAACAAGGATTCAAAACTGTAGTTACGAAACCCTAGTAGTAATTCATGTCACATCAATTCTTCTTCAGGTTTTAGTTAAATATAAAGAAAAAACGATTGCGATTGGTGTCATACGAAATCGGAGAAAGTTGGTGAAAAATATTGTTAGTTGTCGCTAACCAAATTAATTCTATGGATCACACATTATTGGCTGCATAGAAATAGAAAGCTTGCTCGTTATCAGCGCTTTCGCGCACACATAAGTACGCATCCAAAGCATACTTGATTCAGATATGTGTAAAAGCCAAGATATTGTTTTTTTGAAGACGCGCCTAACCATAAACACTATCGCCAGCGCTTGATGACTCAGTCTTATTACAGTGTAGCGTAGTAGTAACTTGTACCTTGCGCTCGTTACGAAAGCGTATACAAAAAGGATGTGTAAATAAAATAAAAGTACGTAACCACGGATTTTTTATGAGTAATAATTGCGACTTGTGATTGTACTTTCAGTGACTAGTCTCTTCAAATTATCTCATCCAGGCATAATGAGTAGCACAGTTGTTCAAGAAATAACGAATAGTGACAGTGACAAACGCCTGCGCAGTCACGGCTCACGGATAGTGATTTGAGAATAAAAATTATCTTCCTAGTACTACTTTTCCAACCGTAATAAACAATAATAGTAGAGTAGTTAATAAATTACTGTTTCTGCAGCACAATCGTAAGGATGAATAAGGAAGGACGGAAGCATTTTAAACAATCAGTTTTTCTCCCACGTTTATATGTAGAATAATAGATTAGATTATAATGAAATGTTATGTTACAAACAACTAATACAAAAATAATACAATTTAGTCATTATTAAATTTTAGTTACACAACACTTTTTTTTCAAATATTATTATTCCAGTTTTGGTCTAAATTATTCTTCGGCTTGGTAAGCGTACAGTGTAAAATAATAAACCACAAAGCTTTTTCTTATTACAAGAATGGTTTCTGTTTCTACTAAAATCACGAACCGTATTGATAGTTCGTAAGTTCGGGCAACAAACGCGAAGTATTTACTACATTTCCACTTGAGATAAACCTACAAAATCGTTTGTTGGAATTATGTTTCGTTTTCAAAAAACGCCAACAAAAAGCTGACAAAGTACATGTGAAATGTCAGCAAATCGAGATTATTGAAGCGGCAATCGATATTAATACAAAAACTTCGTATTTAAGTTAGAGATATTGCTCATCCTTCATTTAAAAATACTTTACTAAAAACTGATCCAGTAAAAGTGCTGGATAAGCTTGTGCTTACACCGTAAATTTGTATTTACTTTGTCCGATTATGATCATACGCCACCTAGATGCATAAACACACTGATCAAACAGTATAAGCAATACTCAAATAACTAAATGGTCATCGCTTAAATACCATTTTGATTTACGTGGACTGACTTATAATCGTCACTGGTGACTGCAAATGCAAACTACGTGAAAAAGAATGATTAGATTCAGATCCTTCAACTTTATCCGCCTGCTGCAGCATCTTCAACAACTATTACTATCACAGTATTTGGAAAACTTTCAAAGGCAAACGGATGGCAACCGATTCAGATCCTGACAATTATATTCGTATAACGTACAGTACTTACAACAGCGCGCAAATTAAAACTAAATAGCGACTATATAATATGTAAAAACTTATGAAATATTCTATCCACGCATTAATGAACGATTTCTCATGTGTTCAAACTGTCCACTAGTTTGTGATTATAATGACTTTGGTTATCTGTCATTCGCAATCGACAAATTGATTAGGTACTTACTACAGTCAAACATACATAAAAGCACATACACATGGACATGTGCGTGTACGATTTAATGACCTGTTGTACCAGAAATAACACGTACATAGTAGATACATTAGTAGTTCATGTAAACACATTTAAATTTATACTACGTATCCTACGTATTACTCTACGCGCTTTCCTGGAAAAAAAGAAACTCTCTCATCATAATCTGTCCGAAAAATACAATACAATATCGAGCAAATTAGATTTGTGAATACATGAATTAATTAAGAATTCCAGATTCGCGTCTAGAGAGTCATAAACATTGTGATTTACAGCGAAGAGCAATAATGATCAGAAAATTACGAGTATAACTAGGAAGATTAAACTAAAAACAACTGGAGCTTAGAATAACATTTACAAAGTAAAAAAAAATTCTATGTATACAAGATATTAAAAACAACAACAATACACTAATTGTAAGATGTCAAAGGTCCCCAAACTAGTCGCCGCACCACTACACTGCAGTCATGCTACACTAACAATACCAGGCAAACAATAAAAATCAACAGCACTGTAAAATTCAAAAACAATAATTAATATAAATATTAAATATTATATGTACATAGTTTACGTACATGCAATACAAATAAGTAATTGAAACGGACTCAAAGTACAATAGTATTTTTTGCGGAGAAAGAGTAGACCAAAACGACATTGGCAAAATGAACACTCACCCTGTTGCTGGTACGTAATGAAAAACGTTTTACATTCAGCATTATAATTTGTAACAAGTGTAAATGAGATCTATTAAACGTGTCATTGTAGTCGTTGAATTGCTACAGAAGTAATCAATACGGAATTAATTCAAAGCATCAGTTAAGCTCACGGTGAACGTAATTCATTTGCCTGAGGGAAAAATGACAAAAAAAACTGCTGGCCAAGCACTGCATTTACAAGTAAAACTAAATATTATGTAAATACAAATTTATACATGTAATAGAAAAAAGGCATTGACTAGCAGGCACGAGAATGCTACCATTATTGTAGTTATTGTTAGTTTTTTTAATAAAAGACTTAATATTTGGCAAGTAACATCAAAACATCTACGAAACAGGTCAATTTTGGAAAAAGCAAACAAAAATAGAATTAAACGTAAAGGTGCAAAATTACTGAAAAATTATGCAGTAAAGTTAACAAAGAAAAACGAAGCGGCAAGAGAGAAATCACGTCGTGCTAGTGCTGAACAAATTAAAAAAAGTAACATCTTACATCTAGTTCCTACAAACATATACTGGCACAATATGAAATTAAGTAAGACCGGGATAATAGTAATCTGCATTATTACCTTACTCTTACTGATGATTTCCCCCTTTTTATTTCTCACAATTCGAAGAATCGTTCTCTTCCTAGGAACACCAGGTGTCGCGGGAAGAGAATTAGTCGAAGCACCTTCAGAAGCGCGGCTACTTGAAGAGGCGGTGGTAATTGTTGTGTTGGTAACTGTGACCGTTTTGCTCCCCCCTCCTTTAACAGTTTTCACTGGGTGAGCAATGCCGGTGGTACCTCCATCCATGGATTTGAGAGCATTCAAACCTCCCCTGAAGGCACGAGGATTTATATAAATTGATTTACTTGTAACAACTTTCGATGTCCCTGCAAGACTTCCTTGCGCTGACGTCACACGCGGTTGTTGGACTGGTTCAGTTGTCTGGATTGCACTCGGTTGGTTGCGCTGTTTACCAGATTTAACAATTCTAACTTCTCTCCTAGAATCTGCAACGCTATCATCATCCAACGAATTCTTCGGTGAATTAGGTCCTGTTTGTTGCTGCTTCCTTCTATGCTCTTTTTCGCGTAAAATTCTTGCCCTCATTTCTTTCTGTTCTTCTATTTTGCGGAGGTAATTACTATCTACTCCAGTCACCTTCTGTAATTTTCGATTTACACAGTAATTATTAATGAGATGCACCTTAGCATTTGGTAAAACAAGCAATGCTAGTTGACGCAAACGTTTCACAATAATTAATAATAATAGTCAATCAAAATGAACCTGAGATTCCTGCAGCATTTTTAATGCCTGTTCCTGTCGGTTTTGCTCTTCTACGACATCGTCATTTTTCTGAATAGGTGGTCCCAGTCTACCATCAAGCCTCTAATGAAACACACATATGGATGGATTTGAACACACAGTGAACCGTTTACGAAAAAACAAAAATAGTTCATTTGTTTGTGATTGACTTGACTCATACAAAATACCTTTTCAGGGCTCCCTATGTGTCCTTTCTTCTCAGGACGAAAATCGTTTCTGGCAGAATCACTTGGTCGTTTCATTGGAGGTCGGTGCTGACTGGATTTTTCATCGTAATCATAATCACGGTAGCGCCTACGCTCATCATTCCTTTCACTTCTGTCATGGTAATCTCTGGAGCTGCCGGAATCATAGTCACGATATCTATCACGCGAATAATGATCATTTTCCCGACACGGGTCATCAAACTGACCATCGCTACGGTCTAAGTCATCACGGCGTCGAATGTCATGAAATGAATTTTGATGCTCATCCACAGGCGTATGACCCTCCACTCGGAAATCGTGCGGGCGACTGTTCCCTTTAAGCTGCTGTTGTGAATGACCACCATGTGGGTGCTGGTGGAAAGTAAGCGAACTGTCATGTATCTGACTCAGTTGCTGATGCTGCATGTTCCAGCCTGATTCCGGTTGCCCTTGAAACCGAAAATCCGGTGGCCGTTGAGACTGCGATGACTGATTGTAATGTAAGGATGGTGCTGGAGCACGATGGCGCGGAAATTCCATTTCATGAGGCAATCGCATTCCGTGATAATGAGGTGAATGTTGAGGTTGAGGAAGAAGAGGCTCCGCAGGTAAAGGAAAATTCTGATGTTGCATGAAAACTTGTTGGGGCTGTACATGCGGAAGCTGAAATTGATTACGACCCATTTCTTCGGGATGTGAAAATCGGGAGTGATTTGGTGGAATAAAAGGCTGCCGGAATCCAGATGGAGGAATCCCATCTGGGAAGGGGGGATGTACTCCATGTGGAGGAGGGCCTAGGAGTCCTGGGGGATGGAACTCGTTATTGTACTGCTCTTGAGATTCTACTCCTAGACCTGATTGCATCAAATTTCCCCCACTAACACCTGGGATTCCTCTGGGACCCAGCTGGGGACAAGGCCATTGTTGTCTTGAAAAAGGCGGCTGATTAGGATTTGTAGGGTGTCGTGGAGGTAATCTTGGGGGACCTCTAGGTCCTTGTAGGTTAGGATCGACGAGAATAAAAGGATTCCTAACAAGGGGTAACCGTGGCCGCATAGTTCGGTTCAAAATCGGTCGAGGACCAATGGGACGTTTCGGACTCATGGCTCTAGGGTTACGAATGTTCGGATGGGACAACACTGTGTTTATGTTTATATTATTGCTTAGGCTATTCTGCTGCGTGGAAGGTATATTTTGAACCGCACTAGAATTTCCATGCTCCATGTTGCTAGGTGTGGCGGAATGAGCGGGCATAGAATGTTGATTATTCTTCGTTCCTTTCACACCTGGCCGTATCATTGGTTGGTTGAAATCAATAAAGCCGCCTTGCAGTTGTCGTATTGGGTCACCATGTTGAAATTGTTGCGGATGCATATGAGGAAACCTTAGAAGAGCAGGGCGAGGCCTATCCCCGAGAAGACTCTGGGGTCGGTGACGCATTGGGTGCATTCCAATACCTCGGGGTCCAAATTGCTTTCCACGTCCGCTGAAACCACCGCGATTGCCTTTTCCTATGCCAATGTTCCCATGAGTGGGTCTTTGACTTCTTTCACCTATTACAAGAAAAATGGACACAATTACAAATCCGTTTATTACAAGACATCCAAAATCCGAATATAAAATACAACATGTACTATTTCCACGACTTCTTCCTGTATAAACTTGAATTCCAAAGCGTTTATATTATATACACATATTACATTTCATCATTATCACAGTAGTATGAAAATATGTAAAATATGCTACCCAGAGTTTGAATTGGGTTTCCTTCCGAAGGACCTGAGTGTCTAGAAATGTCATCTGTTTTTCGCTCCGTCAAAAATCGTGAACGCTGCCTGGGTTCGTCCTCGTCATCACTATCAGCAGTAGATTTCAACCGAGAGGACGCGGAAGATTCAGAAACTTCATGGTCCTCCGTGGAAGTTACTCCTTCCTCTGCATCTTCCAGTAGCGCATTCTCGTACACTTCCCCCTCTTCCGGGTAGCTAATATGAACTTCTCGTAATTTAACAGGTGGAACATGCCGCTCGTTGCAATCCGGAGTGTCCAACTCGTCTTCACCCAATTCCAAATCTAAAACATCCTCCCTGAAAAATAAAACCCCCAGAATTACTACCGAAATTTACGCTCCACATATAGATAATATATGTATAACCGTTCATTAATTTTCGTCATTGAAACAAGACTTACGGTTCATCCAAAAAGTTTTCGTCAGCATCCTCATACAGTAATTCCTCTTCATCCAATAATACATTATGATTGTTATGCGTCCTTGTCGTGCCTCCCTAAACAAAGTTGAATTTAAAACCATCCGTAATTAGGTGAAGCATGACATAATTCATCGCTTGCCATTTATGACGACAGATACTGAATTTCCTAACACAGACAAAGTACGCCCAGTTTTAAACTGAAATGTATACCTCCTCATCGTCGGAATTTAACAGCATATTTTCGTCCAGCTCTCCGAAAGCTTTTCCAGCTGTGGCTTCATCACCCGAATCTTCAAGAAGATCCATAACGCTTTGCAGTAGAGAACTTGTGGATGTCAAAATACCCAGTAAATTTATATTACTTGGTTTACTTTAGCCCCTAAATTCCCTATTCATTGGCAACGGATTACCGATGTTCAAGAATTCAGCAGACAAGGGCCAATATTGAGTACGACATTGTTTTTACTTGCTTCCAAAAAGATTTAGTGATTCACTTGGCAACATCTAGGACCCAGACACTTTTTGGCCTGTCGAGTTACAATTGCATCGAGATTGTAATGAACGACCTTTGGGGATCATTCTCAAGTTACTTGATCGTTACTGTTGCTAGATTCAAAGGATTAGTGACACCACCTGGACGCAGCCATACGAAGGGAACAGGGGAGACAGTGGCTGACCGGACATTCGTTGACTTATTCTGTAACCTAACACACGATAAGTGAAACGTGAAGCTGAGAGACCAAAGTGGACACGGTGTTCTTGAAAGCTGTACGGATGAGCTGATTAAGCCAACTGAGAGATATTTTAGGTCAGATCCCTGAACTCTCAACAGACCGCTGCCAACCTTTCTATCACCTCTCCAACAGCACTCGCTGAACCCGAGAAAGGGAATAATGTGGGAACGCGACAAGCTTCATTTCATAGTCTCAAACTTGCCTTTATTAACACACTCACCCACACATCGCTCCTATAACTCTGTCTGAACACACTGGTTGTGCATGTAGCGCAAGCAGGAACCATTTAAACTTGTCACTGTTGGTTTCTCGTTTTGAAGTCGAGAGGCACTATCATGGGCAAGGGACAGAAAGGGTCTATAGTTCCGGAGCACCTGACACGCAGAGCAGCGAGGATGGTCACTTGACTTGATTACTTGCAAATCCCCAACGTCCGACTCCAAACTATGAGTATGAGACGTGCGATAATGAGTGAGGAATCGTGCAGAAATAGATCCAGTCCAACGGAGGGAAAAGATGAGGATGAGGCTGGAGTGCTGGAGCTCTGGAATTGCGTGGCAGGCGGCAGGCGGAAGGGTAGGGGACGATGGAGTTGGGGTTCCAGTC
>JAQGBT010003620.1:0-19007 GCA_034698585.1 Disparrhopalites patrizii | reverse complement strand
GGAGAGAGAGAAGAGAGAGAGAAATGGAGAGAGAGAAGAGAGAGAGAAAGGGAGAGAGAGAAGAGAGAGAGAAAGGGAGAGAGTAGAGAGAGAGAGAGAAAGGGAGAAAGGGAGATAAAAAATAGAAAGGAAAGCGAATTAACCACAGACTTTAAAAGGAATGTATTTAGGCATCGGTGGAAGAGAGAAATAGAAGGCAGCAACGAGAGCACAGCGAAGAGAGAGAGATTGAGAGAAAGAAAAATAGAGACAGGGAAAGGGAGGATAATAAAGATTAAGGATGGAAAAGGGAAGAGAGAAAAATAGAGAACATGGGACAAAGGAAGTAAGAAGTAAGACTGAAAGCTAGAGAGAAAGGGCGAGGACAAGGAAAAAGCAAAGTGGAATAGAATAGTAAAAACATAGAAACTTGTGGAATCAATTGCGAATTAAGCCGAAGAAAGAGACCCAGAAGTGGAGGAAGATTAAAAGATGTTAAGAAAAAGGTCTACACAATAAGAAGAACAAGAGGTAACGAAATTCATATGCGAATACGCAAAACGAAGAGGTAATCTCTCCACAAGTAGATTACAAGATTATCTATACCTCCAAAAAAATGTCCATATTACCCCAAATACTGACATCCGATTACATTTGTTGAGATTATTATAGTGAAAGCATACCTTTAACATAAACGCACATACCTACATAACAGCCAAAGGGCTACGGAAGTGGAATAAAAGACAACATTCGTACAAAAAACGGAGAAAAAAAAGGCATATCTTTGTTTATTTAAGCTTATATCCCGATAACATCTACCGGAACGCAAGGTCTTGTGTGGAGAGAAAGGGTGGAGTCAGTGGAGTGTAGCTCTGTAATATAATTGATGAATAGTTCCATCCACACATAGAGCATTGAGCCAACTGCAAATGTCTCCCACATCCCCTTGTGGTTTCGGTAGTAGGCGCCATGTAAACGGGCCATTAATCAATGTAACAACGTCTTTGGTAATCAGTTCGATAATTCACTCCCCCCCCCCGCAGAAATTATAATTGATGAAGAATTGTAAAAAAAAATGGGAACTATGTTTAACCATAGGAGCATAATTGTGTTTTACTGCTATACTTGAGACGTAGAGTATAGAGGCACTATTTACATACATGAACTTCCACCTTCTCCATATCTGTAATCAGGAGGAGGGGGAGGGGTAGGATTGCGCTGATTCAGGGAATACAAACAATTATAACATGCGGTGGTCACACATGTCATTTTCCCCCTCATTGTTTTAAAGTGTTTGAACAATAGACGAGACTTTGGGTCACGTATGTAATCAGTCAGGTGCGGTAAGGCCAGAGATAAATATTGCAAAATGTGAGTTTTTTTTAACACTCAACAACCCTTTACTGCTGCAAGGGCGAGAACACATACGTATCTCGTATATAATTTACTTGGATTTTTTACATCTTTTAAACCAAAATAAAGCCATACATATCACATTATACAGTTCTACTTTTTTTTTCTGGGGATTGCGGGGAGAATTTCATAAAGGCCGTTCGTACGTGCAATGAAAGGTTTTGAGTGTACGTAATGTATGCCTGGATAAAATATTCATATAGCTCAAGAATAATGAAGAAGGTTCAAGCTACAAGGTTAGTACATAATTTACATACACCCAAGTTCCTGTCTGCAATTTAAAATAAAAGTCTAGTTAAAAAATTGTGCAGATTTTTTCCACGAAAAATCCAGGGCGTCACCGGCTGGGTTGTGTCATTTTATGGAGGAATACCAGAGGGATTTTATTTTGTGATTTAAATATTTTAAAAAAGGGGGAAAGCTTACATACCTACATACATTTGTGCTTGTGGGGGGAGAGAGGTTAATTTGAAGAGGCACTCTCCACACACTAACAATAAAAAGGTGTTTAGTTGTATTATTTATATTTGTAATCGGCAAATGAATATAATGGATAAACAAGTTTATCTCCTTGTAATGTATATAATAACTGTCATAATTTTTTTTCATTTTTATCCCATACTTTATTTTTTTTTACAGTCAGTCCGATTGAGACAAAGACTCAAGCCCGTCGCCAACTTCACAAACGTCACGCCCTTTATGCTCTGCTGTCGTGCAGACAGGAGCGGTATAAACGTATATACTGTATACACTTTCAAATTAGAACAGGGGAAGCATTATAAATAAAATGCAATTTTGTATTTGGCCAAAAAAAATCATATCAGGCGTCACCTCACTCTTCAGCAATTTTTCCAGTTAAAAATTATATCGTTCTTTCTTTCTCTGGCATTCTCTATGTCTCTTTTTCTCCCTCTCTCTCTCTCTTTCTCTCTCTCCTTACTTTCTCCCTCCCTCTTCGCTACCTCCCGCCAACTTCTCCGCCTCCTCTTCTATAATCGCCTCCCACAACATCCACTAACGTCTTCCCGTTCATATGGGACCTTTCCCAGCTCTCCCGTAGGTCTTTTTTATTTCATGTTTCTCTCCTGGATTTGGCAAGATTTCCCTTCGCCTCTAGCCTTTCTATAGCTGCCTTTTGGAGTTTGGGATAAGTAATTATATTGTTCCAAATTCTACAATTTAAAACTTGATGATTTTGATGCATAGTAAATTGTGGTGATTTGACACATTAGCAGCAATCGAAAGCAAGAATATGCGTTTTTATCAGCTTATACTGCATTTCTTCCAAGGAAATTAAATAATAAATATTTTAAACATTATATGCAAACCGCAGGAAACTAAATTGGCTGTTTATTTATTGATTTACAAGCCACGGATTATTAAAACATTTATTTTTTCCATGCTACCCGGATACTCCGAGGTTCTTAGGGAGTAATTATTGGAAAGGTAAAAGTGCAGACGGGCCTGATTTTCCTCATAACTTGTAAATATCACTGCAATTCCGACAAATTCCTGTGCGCAAATCCCACTGGAATTTTCATGATCTATTTTAAATGTTTTTTGTAGGTAAGCACCATCGTAAAAATGGAGAAATTTGCGGACATTTAACATGCATATATTTGACGGCCAGTCCTGACGAAAAATGTGTCATCGGATCCTTTCCACTGTGGGAATGGAAGCCTGCAATCCCATCATAAATATGTAGTTGCAATGTGTGGAAGTCCTCTCGCAATGGGTGGATGAAACACTTGATAAGATTCTGTTTGTATTGGACTCCACATTGTTCTAACGATTTGTGGGGACAAAAAAATATAAATGATGTTTTATTGTCTCTAATCTCCAGGGATGATTGAAAGCATTTAGCACTTGACAAAGAGCCATTGTTTTTTCCCCATGCTAAAGAACTGTCGCCGGAGCGAGAGAGATTGAGAATCTAACCTTTTGCCCAAACAGATCCTGTCCGCAATTTGTTTTTTGACCCGCTCCATGCTATTCTAAATTTAAATCGGTTCATTTCTCCCTCCTGTATTTTTAAGTAAAACACCGCACGGTCCTCTCCCATTTTTGCACACTGTACATCTTATCTATACTCGGCTCGAACGGTGTTTTTACGTATTTACCCATTCCTTCACGCTATTGATGAGTGAGATGTGAAATGATTTAGATAATAAAAAAAAATACTATAAAAAAAGGGGGAGCGATGAAATCCATTAGTACTAATAGTGAAACTAAGTATGAGTAATAAAAGGCATGATTAATTATCAAACTTATAATGTCAACAATGTTTATTATTTCAGTAGTATCTCCTCCATCCTCATTGGGCCGGAAAAAATCTCCTGTCGGTCAAAGTTTTCCCCAGCAGTCATTACCACCCATTGTTGTGACTCGCTCTTTGTCGACTTTGTTAGCAGTGCATATTTAACCGTATAAAAAAACCAAATAAAGGGATGATATGCGAGGCAAATTGCCCACGAGGGGAAAGGTGCGAATGGTGATGTAATAATTGATGTGTACATAAATACAGACGCCATCAGGAACGAGCAACTGAATTTTGCATAAAAATTTATTACTTGTTCAAAAGGGACCACACAACAATCGTGTATTCTGTTCAACTCAAATACGTCGAGATAAAAAAAAATTGTAACAGGGCCATACGAACATACTGCTTGGTTAAGAATGGCGCCTCTCATGTCGCCTTACAATACTCGGATTGTTAGGTTTAGGAAAATATACAATAAAATTGTATATATACAACTTTTATTTTTTAAAATAATAAAAGGTGTGATACAAGAGACTCTCTCGTATTATTCGGATGTTTACCGTCGAAATGACTCGTTATGCTGGCGCCGTGCACCATTCTTTTCTCTTCATTAGTCTCCAAGATAAAATGATTAATGTATCTCATATCACACGTTTTTTTTTCATGTTCAAATCAAGTCAAAATATCCTAAGTGCAACTCAGCTGTATATCCTTTTCATATACTTTTGTATGTCCCTCGCAGACATTTTTATACATTTTATTACACATTTCCTGTGGATTTTCCTCACTCTTACACATCTACGTATTCATATGTGTACATTTGGGATTTTACCTTGTACATATACATATGTATGCATGTACGTGAAGTGGAAATGACATGCTCGAAGAGACAAAATGACTTTGTCACACAGGTTCCTCTATTTACCTTTTTTGCGTCCAAACGGTTTGGTAAAATTATTTGTACGGCCCTAATGCCATCGCCGACATTTGCCAAATAAACGTTAACTTCAATGGAATCGAGTATTGTATGATTTTGTATTTCTGGATAATATTGGTTGTCTGGCAGACGTACAAATAATCCTGGGAATTTTCCTGGGAAATGGCTATTCTGAATAGTAATCTAGTTGGATCGGAAGACAAAAGAATAAGAGGCAAGTATCAACTTCAGGTTGCCATGAATGACAGCAACTTATGTAACATTATGGCACAAAATACCCTTAAAATAACATACAATATGAAATCTGATTGAAAATTAAAAATTGAGTGGGCATAAGTTATTTCAATTAAATTAATCCAAGCGGGTAATGCAGTGAAGGTCATCGGTATCCTACAAAAGCCATGCAAAATGACGGAGACTATGACTGCGACGATGCCAAGAAATCCGGAATTGCTCAAAACGTGGGATGAACCCAGAAATACGAGCAAGGAAATGCAAATAATATATTTATTCGTTACTATACTTAAAAATAAAGGTAGAGAACCTTTAAATCCCTTGATACTATTGTAGCATGGCAATTATTTGAACGTGCGGGGTTTCACTCTTGTAAATCTCCTGACTTTGAACAACTTTCCTTCACAAAAGCCAGCAATTATTTGTGAGCTTGACAATAAAGCAATCATTTACACACATGTAAAAATACACACACTGTCGTCCACTCGAGTCAAAATCCCACACCTTGATGTTCCCCAAAGGAAGGCATTGGGGTTACTCCTGTATATATGTATGCCATAATAATAATACATCCACCCAAAACCATTTCCTATACCGTCTAAAATGGTTAATTGCATTTGACAAACATTATTTAAGTCTGTGCATGGCAATCAAATAGAAAAATGAACTTAAAAATAACACAAAAGCGTGCTATACCCGTATGCACACATGTATACATTTATATTTCAACCTTATCAATCTTGCCGCTTACCTTATCTCAGTTTGTCGTAATCCTCAACATTTTTTTTCCTTCCACACCCGCAGAGAATTGTGTAGGCGAAAGACTCCCCCAGAAAGGCAGGTTGACCAATATTAAAGCAATGTGTGGATCCAAAGGAATGGCATATAGCTACACTACAGCTGGGTAAAGGCGATTGCTTATGTATACTCAATATATGCATCTGTCTACACACATACAAAGTGGAGGGTTGGCGATAAGAAGCATTGTTAAAATCTTACCTTGTACATGGTCACAACGGTGATGATAACGCATTCTCCGCGGCCCAACTGTATTTATTATACCTTAATTCATATGCTTTCTCTACAGCTCGTGGATTACCAGTGAAAAAACTGTTATGCCGCATCTGGACAAGGTTAAACCGGCTTGTAGTTCCAGATTTTTATTATATCCTATATTTTATTATTGTATTTAGCTAACTCCCTTTGTTTACCGGAGTTAATGGCATCCGACCACTCCGGCGACAGAATTTCCCGCATTAATCTATCGGAAAAGATCAACCTTCGACTTTTACGATTGTTATGACACGGAATTTGAGAACATTCACTGTTTAAAAGTCCAGTGAAAGAAATCGGAGAATGAACTTTTAAGAGAAAATAGCATAGTTAAACGATTAATTGATACAAGGAATTAATTTAAGTAGTGATTTATTTTAATGTGTAAAATTTCATGGTTTGAATGGGACCAATGCTGTCGGAATTCTTTTAACATAATTTAAGGTTGCGTAATTAAATGATTTTTTAAAATATTATACACGTTGTACTGGGATTTTTTCCTCCCAGCAGTTTGGTTTAACTGGAAGTCGCCATGGTTGACCTCGGTTCAAGTGCCAGATAATAACAATGTTTAGCAATTGGTGATCGAGTACAAATACTGACTACAGGTGAACTGTTTCAATAATGTTTCGAGTAAATTCTCTCTCTCACTCTCTCTCTCTCTCTCAGCCTCCGCGTGCCGATCTTGTCTTCGATGTCTAGACTATGAAAACATGCAACTGAAATTAATTTTTTCAGTTGGTTTTTCCGCAACAAAGTCATTGTGCAAAAGCAGAAAATGTCACAGAACATATACCTGTTTGTTGTCCACATGATGATGCAATTTAAATCCATCATATATGTACATAAAGATGATTTTAATTATCAATTTGAAAGTTTCAAAAGTCTTTCGACAAGGAAAACATTTGTTTGTTTGTATTTACCTAAAAAAAATTAATGTAGAATATTAATGAAAATAATAATGGAGAAATAATTCAAATTACTCGTTAATGGAAAGTTACACGGCAATTCGTAGTAGATACATACTAAAAATCGGTGAACAGCATTGAAGTGGGATGTCAATCTATGTATATAAACAAGCACATCGGTACATCGGTAGAACGTGAATGATCCTTCCCACACAAAGGATGACGGAAGGATGAAAAGAAAGCAAGCCGCAAGGAGTTTTTTTTTTGGTATCTGTATTTACTAGCTTGAAATATACTTCCCAGTCCCGGGGAAAAACTGACGAATGTGCCGAAGAAAGCAGGGAGTATGCGAAGAGAAATGATAGAAAAAAAAGGGGGGGAAACTGATCCCCCGTCATAACGTGTATACATAATATTTTCCCAGAAGAAAGGCTCCTTGTTCCTCCTGTTGTCAGCCAACGTTGTTCGACTTTTGTACATATTTTCTACGTAATTTGGCAGGGGTATACGAAAAACCAGAAGAAAGATAGAGAGAGAGAGTGAGAATGAAAGAAGTTGACGTCAGATCGTCTACGACGGCAAGTTCTCACGTTTACTTGATGTTGGGGGGGGGGAGTAGAACTTTGTAAATAGGAGAAAAGGAAGACGAGGAAGAAAAAAACGGGAGGCTTATAAAGGGAGACGGATGGGTTACACAAGAGAAGCAAGAAAGAGCGGGGTATTTAGAGCCATGAGTTTGTTGTTCGGACGGAGAGTGATAATTTGTGAGGTTGACAGACGAGAGATGTTGCTTTTCTCCGGCATTGTACCACATGATTATAATATAAGAAAAAGGGCCCTCAGAATGCCAAAGTCTTCTTCCCCTATAGCTGCATGTTCCCTTTACTTCTAGTCACTTTCTCTTCCGAGAACTCCTACATGAAGAGAGAGAGAGAGAGAAAGAGAAAGAGAAAAAAAGTTAAGGGAAACGTGGTGGTTGTGAGCCTTTTTTAAAGGTTCCTTTTCACCACCGTTTACATATAAGTTCATTTCTCTGTCTTCCCCCATTGTGATTTAAGCTTGTGTATAGAAAATGTAAATGTTGCCAACTGATATCTTTCCTCTTGTTGTGCTTTTCCCTCTTCTTCTTCCCCTTGTTGTGTGTACATATAAATTTGTTCTATCACCATTCCAAAGTACAGTAAAGGAGAGAGAGAAAAGAGAGAGAGAGAGAGAGAGAGAGAGAGAGAGAGAGGGCTGGAAAAGCGTTTTAGTATTTAGACCTAGGAAAGAGACTGGTTTCTTCCTTATGCAGGTACCTATTAAAGTTTCTTTTACGCTGTATCTTTTCCTTGTGTAAGAGGATGAGACTCGTGATGATGAGGAGGCTATCTGTACATAATGGGAAGAGAGAAAGAGGGGGAGGGAGGGAAAGCGTGAGAAATGGGGAGAGAAAGAGGCAGTAAAAGAGAATGGGAGAAACGAAATAGAGAGGAGACCGTATAAAAGGGGATAGATAGAGAATCGCAGAGGAAGAGGGACAGCTAGAGAAAGGGAGAGAGACAGCGATGGAGAGAAAGAGAGACAGTAGAGGCTGAAGTAAAAGTAGCATTTCTCGGAGGATATACGGCATATAAGGGCAAGAGTGAGCTTGTAGACGAAGTCTTATCGGCGGGTGACATGAAATGGGTAAAAGTAAAAGCGGGAGTTTCTCTCTTCACACGGACGGAAATGGGAAGAGAGCAACTTGAAAAAATACACGTTCACTATCTCTCTATTCTCTGGAGTATAAATCAAACAAGGCCCTTTAGTCGAGCCTCTTTATGCTCTCAGTTTTCATTCTTTGCCAAAGTCTCGTACACCACCGACACACACACACTTACTTTCTCTGTCTCTCTCTCTCGCTCTCTCTCTCTTCCTCTCTCTTTCTCTCTCTTCCCGAAATACCACAGACACAAGCGAAGCGGGTATAATAATGCTCGCCAGCCTTTTCTTTTCTCTCCTACTCGCACCCATTCCCGAGACCAAAGATTGCAAATGCTTCGACTCTCTCTCTCTCTCTCTCTCTCTCACCCTCTCTTATCGGCAAACACCTTCGGGCCATTATGCGACAATATATGGCCACTATATCCGCCCTTCATTACCCTATTTGGCCACGAACACCAAACCAGAAAAAGCGACTCTAGTCTCTTTGCTCATACTATACAGTAGTTTGTTTCTCATCCCGCAACCGCCTCAAAACCTCTTCGACAATAACTTTTTCTTTTTCTTAGTCTTCCTTTTCCTCTCTTGCTCTCTCTCTCTCTCTCTCTTTCTCTCTCTTTCTCTCTCTCCCTGCCTTTCCCTCCCCGACTTCCCAACTACCCTTGTCTTTAGTAATATTCTCTCATTCTCCATCTATTATCATTATTATTATATTACACTTTTGCCACCGTCTCCCCTTTCTAAATCCCTCATAAACACACAAGCCATTCCACATTTAGTTCCTTTTTTTTCACATTATGCCTTTCCAATCTCTCCCTCCTCTTTCCCTCCCTCTTGTTCCGCTCTTTCCCTTTCTCCAGGCAGTCTCTTTACCTCTCCCTTATTCTTCACTTTCATTTCAATTCCATTCTCTCCCCGTCTCCTGTTTTCTCACTCTTTTATGTTACATTCTTGCTTTCTTCTTGGAAAAAAACTTGAGAATGTCCCATTTTTCTCCTCACAAATTTTCATTGCTTCCCGCAAAGTTGGAATAGTAAAGCTCCCGGGCGTGAGACGTTTATTCATTTACTTGGGGATTAACTCATTATTTTTAATGTGTTAATTTAATATTTTAATGATGAGGAAATTATTTCTCCACTCCCACTTCACTCTCTCATCCCCGGCTTTCTACGTGAAGTAGCATAATTGTAAATGTTAGAGGACGAAAATTGCCGCCCATCACAAAATGACTGGTAGCACGGAGCTTTCTTTAACGACGTTCCTTCACAACAAGGAAATAATGATAAAATAACATTTCTTGGAATGTGCGATTGTTCCACTGAAAATCACCTAATTGCAGTGTTTAGAGCCATGCTAAAGGTGTGTGGACCAGTTAAAAATTCGCCTTTGAGTTTGAAAAAAGACCTTCTACTCCGGCGTCTGTCGAATTTTGGTGGAATCGTGTTTAATTCACAAATCCAAATTCAGGTCATGAAGCCTCTCTCTTCAAGTCCAGGATGTGGCTCCTTGAAAGCAAACGTCCATTATTTTCCCATTAATAAGTTTTGCACACCATCGCCAAGTAAGGCCCACTCTTCACATGGGAGTTAGGAATATTAAAAACAAAGATTGGCTAGCAAAATCTAGACTTTCTCACCACTTACTTGGAGAGAAATTAGCTGGGAGGAACGCACCCAAATGATAATAGCACGTGTTTAACTACATCTTTAAGCTTTTTCCTTCAGGTAAATGGCAAAAATAGTGTATTACAATGACGACAAAAGGTTGTAATTCCCCCAAATTCTTCCTTAATATTATGGGCGGGAAATGTGAGCTCGATTTTCAGTTCCTTGTACCCTGCGTGTGGCTGGACAAAAGAAAGTAAATGACTACAGAAAAGCTCCTTCATCTCCATTTCCTTCAGTATTCTATTCATTTTGTTTCTCTCGTAATACAAAAGAAATCCAAAAATTCCCTTTGTCAAAACACGTGTTTGGCACAGAAAAAATGGGAAGGACAGAGAGGAAATACAAGGGGAGGGGGAGGTTGGGCCAAAGAAAGGATTTTTGTGAAGGAAAAAAATAAGGGAAAAGCAGGGATATAATACATAGTAATAAAAACATAAAAAGGACGTCAAATTACTCGGAATGCCAATGGTTTGTTTCGACAGCACTCCAGCGGTAATTGGAGACCCATGTGGGTAAACACACACAATAAAGAATTACTCCAAGTGACTTGACCACAACACCACAAAGAGGGATAGAGAAAGGGAGAGAATAGACGGACCAAGTGCATGACAAGTGAGAATAGTCACCACATTCAAAATACACCACAAGAATAATACAATAATAACAATGCCCCCTCAAAAAAATGTGTGTGGACAGAAGAGAAAGAAAGAAAAGTGTAGATCTTTATTCTCTTTTGTGACTTCCACAAAAAAACATTTTGTGTAAAAATACCCGTGTATATAGGGGAAATGCATGGAAGAAGAGACGGGGAGAAAAAAAAAGGAAATAATATATTCATACCGTTCATGTTATTTCTATATATTTTGAGTAGATATATTTTCACTACATGTACAGTATATATATAGCTAAAAGTGACACATGTATATATCCACATATTTTTAGCCGTACACCCACAATTGCTCCCGCGTTGTTGCCCCTCCAATTCTTTGGGTGGGAATAGGGAAAAGATGTGTATATAGATCATGAATGGAAGTGGAAAGGAAATAGGTAACCATTGATGCTGTCAGTCAAAGAGACCCTTTTGCTTTCTTTCCCTGCCCTGCAAAATTGTGTGCTTGAGCGTGTTATTACAAGAGCGGATGGTGTCGACTCTTCCACTACCGTCCACGATATTCAGCCATCGACTTGATAATATAATCGTATTTCGATCAGAAAACCCACCACAAAAGGACTCCCAATTGGAGAAGAAAAGGCTCCTAATCAGTTCCCCTTCACAAAGTACAGAGAGTGTATATTCCCATGATTCGATTAATACTACTACTAGTTTTTTTTGCCTCTCTTTTCTTTCTTTTTTTTTTTTTACTTTGTGGCCATCCGTACAAACAACAAAAGGCAACAATACCGTTCTCTGTGTACGAGTACGAGCACAAAACGTTCCAAACAAAGCCAATGAGAGGAGACTGGGAGGAGGAGGAAGAAGAAGAAGGAGAGGAGGAAGTTCAACCAAACCAGTTTACGGGAAGGGCGGAAAATCCCATTTTCCTCACTCAAGCATTAAAGTGGCATAGGCCCATATTTACTCCTTTCTCCGGGTTTTCTCCCCTCGTAAAATCTATTTTCATTTCAAGCGTATAAACTGTAGGGAAGGAGAGAAAGGAAAAAATTTCCTTCTATTCCTTTTAATTAAACCTTTCTTTTTCTTTTTGAATATTTAGTCTCTTGACCTTCCTGCTGCTTTTTCTGGAGCAAATTGGCATTTTTACCCAGTACTTTATCTTGTTGACAAAATGTCTTGTAAAAGACCCGAAAGATTTATTCCATGCAGAATTCTATTGCAGATCTGGAAACAAATTTCTACCGATATTAGCTACGTTTTAGCGATTTTTTCAGAAGAGTGAAATAATCTTAATTTTCGACAAAACGGATATTTTAATTTCGTTTTTTGAGACAAAATTTTTCAAAAAATCCTTTATTATATAGGGTCGCAAAATTTTAGGATGCATGCCGTTGCAAAATTTCACGACGCAAGTAGCCCCAAAATTTCGCGGCTCAAATCAAAGATTTTTGAAGTTGGCGCGGAGAAATCGCCATAACTTGAATAATTCCTATTTGATATGAACGATGACTGTTTTCGTAGATTCACAAACAAAGTCTACTCAAAATGCATACTCTCCTCAAATTGTCCTATTGTGCGCGGATGTATAGAAATATCAAAGTCTAGCAAGACGAAATTAAAAGGTTAATTTGGTCGAAAATTGATATTTTCGCACTTTTTTTGCAAAAATCATTCAAGACTCCCTAATTTTTATAGGATCAGAACGAATGTTTTTTACCAGATCAGCAATAACATTCTGCTATTCTGCATAGAGTTTTTCATTGATTTTTAACTTTCCGGGTTATGACGTAATGGAGGGTATATAACATTTCTTGTCACCCTTTGCATGTGGAAGTTCTCCCTGCCTAGACCCTTGATCCCTCGTATATTACTCACAAGTGGAAAAAAAATGAGAAAGTTCATTCAATTTCCACACTCCCCCTTTCTCGCAGTATAAGAGCCTTCCTCAGGGGTTCCAAAAAACTATTTTGGATTTTTTAAAAATATTTTTTGGGTTAATATTGCCTGGAGCGAGCCATTGACATTAGTTTCTGCTCTAAATACTTCATAAGTGCGTGCACGCGTGCGGATTTTAATTGGTTCTTAATCTTTTTTTTTCAATTTTAGAAGAAGGTACTTTATTGTCGCTGCATTCATGTTTACTATTTGAGGGTTTTCCCTCACTTCGAAGAAAGTGTTGGGAGGAAATTCAAGGAACGAAGGAAGAGGGAGAGAGCGAGCCAATGGGTGTGATCGACAGAGACAGGAAAAGAGAAAGACAGGGAGAGTGAAAAACAGGACAGCGATAGACAACGAAATTGAGAGAGAGAGAGAGAAAGTACGAGACAAAGAGACAGAGAGAGAAAGTACGAGACAAAGAGACAGAGAGAGAAACAATGAGATTGAAAGAGAGAGAGAGAGAGAGAGAGTGCGTGACAAAGAGATTGAAAGAGAAAGAGAGAGAGTCAATGATAATCAGAGAGAGAATGAGAGCAAGATTGAGAAAGAAAGAGAAATGGTGGCAACAGGAAGATAAAGAGAGAGAGAGGGAGAGTGAGAGAGAGAGAGATTATTATATTAGTGGTTGCTCTGATTTCGTCGTAACCAACAAAAAGAATATTTTCTATGCACATTTCATCCTTCAAACTTCCCCTAAAGGATAAAGTGCGCTAAATTCCGGTTGAATCGCAGAAGATAAAAAGAGAATAATGGCTCTCCCCATCCGGACATTTGGAAAGTAAAAAAGTTAGAAAAAAAACGAAATGAACAAATTGAGGGAGAATATAGATTTGTATCAAAGACTCGGCCACTTATGATTCTCACGGGTAGAAGAATTCATCCACGAGTGTCAGATGACAAGAAGCGTGTGTGCATTTCCGATGAGTAAAGGGGCGGCACATGGAAGTCAAGTGTGATGGCTTTGTGACTCCCTTCATAATGACATACATATATATACGTATGTATATGTCCATATGTATTGACTTGCCATGGAATGAAGTGCACGTTGGAGTACTTGATGGACTCCTCTTTATTATAGGACAGGGACATGTCCTGTATAAGGGAAGAGGCTTAAGTCCAGACACACGCACACATTGGGACAAGTGTGTGTGAACGGCGGGATGGGGGTGAAGTGGGATTTATTTCTCCGGGTTTTTGTTTCTTTCTTTTTTTTCTCTCTCTCTCTCTTTCTGCCTTTTCAAACCATATAACTGTGTTGTCATCCCCCTTTTTTTGTGTCTATTTGCTCGTCTCTCTTTCCCTGGACAATAACCAAAATGAGAGTATTCATTCACGGAGGGGGAAAGATGAGGCCCGCTCTGTGTTATTATTAGTATTTGTACAAGAGACTTTTCTTTTCCTCCCTTTTTTTTCTTTATGAATGTCCCCGTTTATGTAGTAAAAGTCCCCTGCTCAGTAAATAGGAGGAAGGAGGTGCAAATAAACGGATGGACGGGACAGTTTTTATCTCAACTGGCCTTATAGATCTCTTTTTTTTCTCCCATTGATCCACCATTCAATGTGGATCCTGATAACTGAGGGAATTCCATTACAAAGAAAATAAGATAATAATATTTCCTCGGGAACAAAATGAGGAGGTTTTCCCTGCAAGAAATGAGCGGGTGTCTTTTCTGCCTTTCTAATGCTTTATCGGTCACAATACGCTCTATTCATGAGTGTACTGCCCTATTCCCAGAATGTTTTAGCGGGACATTTACGGATGAGATCTTTCGGTTTTATTGGGTAAATATGACCGCGGGACAATAACAAGGAAGGCCTTTCTCAGCCTCAATAGGGGCATTGGAAATTCTGTATTAACTGTTGGAATTGTTGTTCCCTTTGAGATTGTTCTCAGGAGGCATGTAGATTACATGATATGTAGACCTTTTTATTGTAGAGGAAAAATATATACATATCATTCATTTATTTGTCAAACACTTTCTTCCTAGTACTTATTTCCCCTTCCACGACATCAGTTTAGCGCCTGTGTAAATTTTTCTATCTCCTTTTACAATGACATTTTTTCTTGAACTTGACATACTCGTAGTGAGTCGATGTGGACTGGGGATGTTGGGCAAGAGCAGGGCAGAAGATAAAGTGTTTGGGATGGGAAGTCTCAAGTACTTTCTTTGAGTGTACCATGTCGATCTCTGAGGCTGAGGGAGAGAGAAGGACACACAGATGACGAGGATGGATCAAAACAAGTAATGTGCAGGGAGAAGGTGGAATATAGAAAAAGTTGACGTGTAGATACGGAGAGACAGAGGAACATTGAGATACGGTAAATGAAAAACCGAGGCACGGGCGAGAGTATGGAATACAGCAAAACGTAGAGAAAAGAGTGGTAGACAGAATATACAAATTTAAAGACGAAGAGCAGACAAAAAAATAGAGAGAGGCAACAAAAAACATGAAAAAATTTAGAAAGGAAACCATCATGGAGAATTGAAATAAAAGGAAAGAGAAAAAAGAGAATGAAAAATAAGAGGAGACATGACGAAAGAGAGCAAGAGACAGGAAAAGAAAAGAAGAAAAGAAAAGAAGAAAAGAAGAGAGGAAAAGGTGAAGGAGACATAATCAAAGACAGAAACAGACATGAAGAACAGAGAAAGAGTCATGAGGGAAAAGAGGAACAGCCAAGAGAGGAAGAAAAGAAAGGTAAATAACGACAGATGTACCAGAAAAAAGAGGCTGGGAAAAACGGGATAGAGCCAGAAGAAAGGTGAGAAAGAAACCACAGAAAATAAAAAAATAAAGTGATTATAAAGAAACAGATGGAAATGAACGAGATCAAGAGAAAAAAAGTAAGAACAAGTAAGAAGGGAAGAGATAAACAGGGAGGAGGAAATAGGAACAATGAAGAAAGAAAGAGATATAAACAGACAAGAAGGAAGATACCAGGATAATGAGAAAGGCTGGATAAATATAGAAGTGGAAGAAATGCAAAAAAAGACAGGGAAACAGGAGCAATGTAAGGAGACGAAGCGAGAGACCAGAAGGGAGAAAAAGGGAAAGGAAGGGAGAGGAAGAAAGGGAGAAAGGGAGGAAACGGAAGGAAAAACAAAGAAGTGTGTAGAAAGAGAAACAAACAAAGGCGATTCATCTCAGTTCGGACCTTTCTGCGGTGCAAAAAGGGAGTAGAAGTGAGTGTGTGTAAGGAAGAGAGAGACAAGCCATTGTTGAGGGGGAAAAGGAAGGAGGGAGAATAGGGCCAGTGTAAACTGTTTCTTGATAGTAAGAATGACAGTAAAATAATAATAATATTACATGAGTCCGTTTGACTTTTGAGGAGAGCTATTGTCACTCACTTGTGTCGTATATGTACATAGTTTGTCGTGGAGACGGGGGAGGGTGGGAAGAGGAGGAGGATGAGGAAGATGAGAGCATCTCGATGCCTCGAGGAATGAATAGAGTGGCAAAGAAAGGTAGTCAAAAGGAGGGAAGAGAAAGAGAGAGAGAGAGAGAGAGAGAGAGAGAGAGAAGAGAGAGAAAGACAGAGAGAAAGAGAGAGAAAGAGAGAGCGAGTGAATTTGCTGGTGGTGCACACAAATACCATCCTATTCATTCCCTTCTTTATACACTAACGGGCTTGGCTTTTGTCAACACACGATAAGGAGAGCAACACAAAAACAACAAAGGTACACTTTCTTCTTCCTCTTCTTTTCTACTTTTGTGTTCAATTTCCACTATTTTTCCCCCTCTACCACTAATATTGATCTGTCAAGGACCAAGTCGTCACACACAGTTCTAGGGTATAGGATGTAAGTGGAGGAAGTATTTTTTTTGGACTTCTCTTCTCTCCAATGAAATGGGATTTTTTTTTTGCTCCGGTCAATTATACTCTTACACATCTTCAATGGTTGAGAAAGACTTGTCTTATGTTCTTCACGAGTACAAAAAAAAGGTTTTTGACATGAACTTAAGTTCTCTCTTGATGGCGCTCTTTAAAGGAAGGCTTCCTTCTTTTTACACATCGACACCCATTCAACTATTATTGACTACAAATCAATGCATTTTTGTGGTTTAATTCTAATTTCCCCCGTTTTCCTCACATTTGATTCCTTTTGGTAAATGTTTTCCTGGACAAATTAAAAATAACGGGAAAATGTGGGGGAAGATGTAAATGCTAATATCAGATAAAAACGTCCTGGAATCTCACAGGCCATGTCAATGATATTAAATATTGTTCGTCAGCCAAGCAAAAACACCAAAAATATATGAGAAATACACCAAAAATCGATTTGTGGGAGTGACAAGAATAAATTCTCCATCCTTCCGTATTAGTAAATGCGTGAGAGCTTTAACCAAATCAAGGGAGCCGCAAGAAAAGATGGAGTGTTCATTCGCACTTGACACAAAACGTAGCTTTGAGGCTAAAAGGCCGAGGCGGAGGATCTATTAAGAGAAAGAAGGGGCGTGAGGGGGAGAGGGAAATAATATAATTTCATTTTAAAGGGTGGGAATTATAGAAAATAATTTGACGGAAGCTCCGGGAAATGATGAGAAACGTTGATTTAAACGGATTCCCCGACGCCTACGTACAAATTCATATAAAAAAGGGACCGAATTTTTCTTTTAAAAAAACATTTCCCTCAAGAAAGAGATAAATAAATAAAAAAATATATATACCAGAGAAATGGTTGAGAGGAGGAAAGGTCAATTTTCATTAAAAGTAGTCTTGCGTATGAGATTTTTTTTGGAGTCGCAATTCCCCCTCCGCCTTCTTTTTCCTCGTAATTCAGTCGTTTTCTTCCGGGATGAAAAGACGCGTGAAAAAAAGGGAATTGTGTGTGCTTGTATATGACCATATATTCTCATAGGAAGGTAGTTGATGAAATCCCTTCCACGTTGCTAAACATGATAACTCTCTTTTTTCTCTCCCATTTCTCGAACAACATCCCATGGAGAGATTGTCTGCGTGGTGACTGTCCTCAAAGTTTGTAATAACCCAGTGGTTTTGGATGAAAAGGAAAGTGAATAACAACAACAGCATGAAAAAAACTGATGTAAAAAATATATATATATACCAGTTGAGTAAAAGAGTGTGGAGCGTGGTGTGAAGTGCTGAAATGAGGGCGGGAAAAGTGGCGTGAATCCCATTGGAATGATTTTATGCTCAATTAACCCTCCCAGCGGTAAAATCATTTTCCTCCCTTGGTTCTCCATAGTCAGCCTGTGTCAGAGTCAAACGAGGAGTGAGGGACAGAGAGGGTGAGACTCGAGGAGACAAAAAGATACGCAGAGGGTGAGATGGGAGCAGGGGAAGGATGTACATGGGATAGACGATGTCCGAGACAAGTCAAGAGGGGAAAAGAGAGACTAAATGGACAAGGAGAGAGACAGAAAGGGTGAGAAAGAGACAGATGCTGAAATAGGAGTAAGGAGAGGACAAGAGGAGGAGAGTGAAGTAGAAACACTGGAAGAAAAAGTAGGCTAAAGGCACAGAGAGAGAGAGCAATAGGCGTCAGCAGAGCGAGAGAGACAAAAAAGGGAGAGGAAATAGAGGCAAATGAAGAGTGATAAACGGACAGAGAGAGGCAAGAAATTGTAGAAAAGGACAATAAACCAGAAGGAGAAAGAGGATGAGGAAGAGTGAGAGACGATAGAGAGGGGATGAAGCCAAGTGAGGGGTGCGAGAGGAGGAGAGGGAGGAAAGGGTTTACTCTGGGGGTAGTGATATCTGACTTATCATCGTGTGAAGCTTTTACACATATATACATATACATACATACATGAGCTCTCTCCTTCTCTTTTTCTCCGCTCTCTTGGCTTTCTTCATATTCCCAAACCTTTCCTCTCTTTTCTTCTCTCTCACTTTCTCATTCTTGCTCTCTTTCACTCCCTCCGACATTTGTTTTCTTTTCTTTCGTCTGTCTCTTTCTAATTTTTCTTCACTTTCGTCTGCCTCATTTTTACTCTCGTCTGTCCTTTTCTTCTCTCTCGTCTTCCTCTTTCTTCTTTTTCTTTTCCTTTGACTTTTGTTTGCTCTCATCTGTTTCTTTCTTTCCTCTGTGCTGTTTTTTGCTCTCGTCCGTCTCTTTCTTCGCTCTCTTCTGTTCTTTTTCAGTCTCGTCTTTAGTTGTTTTCTCTCTTACCTTTCTCTATTTTCTCTCCTTTCTCCTTTTCTTTCTTTCTCCTTCTTCTCTCTCGTCTCTCATATTTCTCTTTCTCTCTTGTGTTTCTCTTACTGTTCCGCTTTCTCTTTCTTCTCTCTCGTCTCTCATATTTCTCTTTCTCTCTTGTGTTTCTCTTACTGTTCCGCTTTCTCTTTCTTCTCTCT
>JAQGBT010003619.1:0-19010 GCA_034698585.1 Disparrhopalites patrizii | reverse complement strand
TCTTACTCTCTCTCTGTCTCTCTTACTCTCTCTCTCTGTCTCTCTTACTCTCTCTCTGTCTCTCTTACTCTCTCTCTCTCTCTGTCTCTCTTACTCTCTCTCTGTCTCTCTATTCCACTCTCTCTCTCTTCCCTTCTCTGTCTTTGTCTCTCTCTCTCTCTTACCTTCTCTCTCACTCTGTCTGTTTCCTGCTCTTTCCTTTTCTCTCTCTGTTTCCTTCTCTCTGTCTCTCTCTCTCTCTTTTCCCTTCTCAGCCACTGTTTCTCTTTCCTTTTCTCTCTCTGTTTCCTACTCTCTGTCTCTCTTTCCTTCTCTCTCTCTATCTCTGTTTCCTTCTCTTACCTTCTCTCTCTGTTTCGTTCTTTCTCTCTCTTCCCTTCATGCACCGTCTCCCTCTCTTTGCGTCTCTCACTCTCTCTCTCTCTCTTCCCACTTTCCACTCTCACTCTGTATCATTGTTCCTCCCTCACACTATCTCTCTCGCTCTCCCGTTGTTTCTGCCTCCTAAAAAAGATTTTCAAGATGATGACCCTGCCCCGAATGTTATGATGGAGTGAAGAAAACAATTTCACTTAGACACGTTCTCCTTCACTCCATATAGTAAGATGAGTTAATAGTTGTAAGAGATTTTTTTCCCCCACGTCTCCTCCCCCCCCCCTCCGTGTCTCCCCATTTTGACGAAGGAAGCTGTGGGTGTAAAAATAGTTGGGATTGTTTTCTTTTAATGTCCTTCCCTCTCTCTCTCTCTCTCTCTCTCTCTTTCTCTAATCTTCCCTCTGTCTCTTTCTGTCTCCTTCTCTCGCTCTTTCCTTCTTTCTCTCTCCTACCCGCTCTTTTTCTTCATTTTCTCTCCTGCTCTCTCTCTTTGTCTCGCTCTTTTTTGTCTCTCTTTCGCGTCTCTCTCTCCTTCCCTCTGTCTCTCAGCCTCTCCATGTACATGAATTGTGTGAGGCATGTGCTGGCTCACGTCCTTTAGGAACACACACACACACACATTTACGAGTGCTCTCTCTCTCTCTTTCCTTGTCTGAATTCCCCTCTTCCGAGGACGAGGCGAATGCATTGAGGATACGGGGTCATATACATACGTGCGAGTGTCGATATTGGTTCTCCGAGAGTGTGCGAGAAAATACGGGGAGAGAGCCGCCTAAATTGTGCCTCCTGACTCAAGGGGAAATGTGTGAGAAAGGGAGAGAGACAGGGAGAAAGAGAGAGAGAGAGTACAATTAAATTTTATAGGTTACATTAGTAAATATTTCTGAGGACATAAAACTAAAAGGAAATTGGTGGGTTTTTGGTGAGAGCAAACAACAAGATTCAGTTTACGTTTTGTTTGAGACGCACACACACACACAAAGTATTAACTGAGGGGGCAGAGCCTCCCACTAAATACATGGAGGCTTTTGAGTAGCACAAAAGACTCATGACATAGGCAAAAGTTACGAGAGACTTTTGCAAAGTATTCCCCACGTCCTCCCTTTTTTTTTTGCCTGGGCTGGGGCAAAAGGGGGAAAAGAGAGAAGAAGAGAGCAATAAGGGAAGCTAATGTTAGCTCTGTTGATCGTAAAATTTCCCTTCTTCTTCTTCTCCTTTATTTCCCTCTACTTTCCCCTCTTTTTGCTTCTCCACTTTCTTGGGGAAGGAATCTTTTCTGGAGAGAATGAGAGGAGGAGGATGAGGAGGACGTTTTTGCTGTGGAGTGGAGATAACATTTTTTCCCTTTAACTTGATCATATCAATGAATTAGTCTTACACAGACACAATGCCTTCACATTTCCTCGGCTTTCCCCCCCCAAAAAAACTCTTTTCTCTCTTCATGTCCTTTTTTCTCTCCTTTTGGTATTGGCATAGGACGGGATGGAGGTAGTCGTTTTTTTTTGGGAGGGACAAATGCGGTTAAAAGGGGAGCATCGGATAAATTGGAAACGGGGAGAGGAAGGAGCCCTGAATAGTTGTCGTTGGATGGAGGAAATAAAGATAAGGATACTCGGTCCAGTTTGAAGGGCTCAAATTTTAGAGGAGACTATAACATCTGGATGCTGATGTACAAAGAAAAAGGATGTGCGCAGGGATTGAAAAACTAAAAAGGAAATCATGGGGACAATATCAGACTAAAAAAGCAGGGTGAGGAGAGAAATGAAAAATTAGGGGGAAAGAAAGGAGAAAATTTTAATTCAAAGATGAAAAATACCAAAATTGGAGAATGATTAGAAAATGAAAATATCAGGAATGTGAAACAAGGGAAAATATGAGGAAGGGAAACCAGGGAAAATATCAGGAATGGAAACAAGGGAAAATATCAGGAAGGGAAACCATGCAAAATATCGAGAATGGATACAAGGGAAAATATCGAGAATAAATACAAGGGAAAATATCGGGAATGGTTTCCAATGAAATTTCCAGGAATGTAAACAAAGGGAAATATCAGGAATGGTAACAAAGGAAATTGTCAAGAATAGAAACAAGGGAAAATATCGAGAATAAAAACGAAAAAATTATCCAAATTAGGGGGAAAGAGTAAATGTGAAGGATAAGAGCAAAGGGGAAATATCAAGAATGGAAACAAGTGGAAAATGTCAAAATTAGGAGCAAATCATCAAGAACGATAGCAAAGGTAAAATATCAGGAAAATCCGACAGTGCAAATATCAAGAATAGAAAAACGGAGATTTCAGACAAACCATAAAGAAATTATCGGAAAAACAAACACAAAATCAGAAAATAAATGTCATCAGAGGAAACAAAAGCAAAATAAAAAAAGAGAAACAAGAAGGTAAAACTGTCAGAAAGCCAAATAAGGAAAGCAGAAAGTTCATATGTGACCTAAAGTGAGAAAATATAAGAACAAATTAAAGACAATAAGTATCAGAGTAGAACATCAGTATCAACGCAAAGTAAAAGCACCGCTACCTTAAAAAGGAGAGTAACCACAAAGGAGAAAATATCAGATAAAGCATCACTAAAGGAAGAAACTAAAGAGAGAAAGCATCCAGGAAAGGAAAAGGAGAAACGACGTGATGAGAAAAAGCAGAGGAATAAGCAAAGTTAGGACAGAAGCGATAATGAAAACAGCGGAATAAACGAACGGCACAGAGCCAGTTGAACAAAGCTGGACAAGAGCCCCTCAAAAAACATGTTGATGACGGACTCCAAGGAGAAGAAAGGGAAGCCCAAGAATACAAAATGAGGGAAAGAGGAATACGAGAAGCGGTGAAATGCGGTGAAAGGAAAAAAGGCAGGGGGTTTCAAGGAAAAAAGACGACTCAAACAAAAGGGAGTAAAAGACGGATTGAGCATATAGTCGTAACTTAAGTACGGTCGTACAAGTGTAGAGAGAGAGAATGAAGTTTTGTGGGAGAATTCTCTCTCCCACTCTGTCTCTCTCTCTCTCGCTCTCTCTCTCTCTCTCTCTCTCGTTTGTCCAAATATTGACACAATGCCGTGGTGTAGACCCGATTGAGACTTGATCATTCAGTTGTTCTTCAACTCCTCCGTCTCTTCCTCTCTCTCCCTCTCTCTCTCTCTCCCTCTTTCCCTCTCTCCCTTCTTCTTTCCCATGTGTCCATAATAAATATGAGAGATGTAGGGGAGCCTTCCATTTGGCCTCCCAAGACGCCCCTCATCCTCATCACATCTCATATGCAAACATTGCACATTCCACATGATTCAACCATCTTTTTGAGGCTTGACTCAACACGCTCTCTCTCCTCCTTCACCAAGACTCTCATTTCATCTCGCTAACTCTCTCTCCTTTTCCATTTCGCTCTCTTCTGTTCTCTCTCTTTCCCTCCGTCTTTTGTGCTCTCTTTCTCTCTCGTCTGTTCTCTGTTTTGCTCTCTCTTTTTCTATCTTCTGTTCTCACATTCTATCTCTTTTTTCTCTCTCTTTCTCTCTCTCTCTTCACTTTATCTCTTTATATCTTTTTTTTCTCTTTCTCTCTCTCTTTTCACTTTATCTCTTTCTCTCTCGCTTTTCACTTTCTCTCTTTCACTCTTTTTTCTCTTTCTCTCTCGCTTTTCACTTTCTCTCTCTCTATTTTTCTCTTTCTCTTTTTTTCTCTCTTTTTCTCTCTTTTTCTCTCTCTTTCTCTCTCTTCTGTCCTCTCTTTCACTCTCTTTTTTCCCTCAATCTCTCGCTTCTTTTCTCTCCCTTCTGCTCTGTCTTCCACTCTCTTCTTTTTCCCCTTTCTCTCGCTTCTGTTCTCTCCTTCACTCTCCCCTCCATTCTCCGTTTCTCCCACTATATGCATCCAACCCATTTCCAGATCTTTGTCTTTCACCGAGTCTCTTCCCTTATCAGTTTCTCCTTTCATCCATCTCCTTTTCTCTCAGTTGATCGTTCTCTCAAACTAGCTTTTCCTATCTTTGTGCCCTCTTTTGTTCTTATATTTTTGCGTTTTTCTTGGTCTCTATTTGTTCCTGTACGGATCTCTCTATAGATCTCTGTCTTACTGATTTTCAATGTTTCAGTCTCATGCTCTCTCTCTCTCTTCGTTTCAATTTGTCCCCCTTTCCCTCCCTATTCCTCCTTCTGCTGTCAATTTCACAGGGGATTGTGAGGGGGTAAAAGTGAGTAAAAAGAGGTATCTACTCATTAAATTCTCCTTTTTGGATATTTCTCTCTCTCCTTCCCTTTCTCACTTTGTACACACGTAAGTCTGCTAGGAAAAGGGAAAGACAAGCCGGGAGGAATTGTGTGTGTGTGTGTAAATCCATCCAACAAGAAGATTTCCTTGTATTTTCTGTTGAAGGAGTAGTTGTTGGAAGTAGTTGGAGCAGCCCATCAGGATATTCTTGTGCGAGCATGTATTAAAGGGAAGAAAGAAGCGAGACGAGAGAGATGAGAGAGAGATGAGAGAAAGAGAAACCACACACACAAACACTACTTTTCTCGCCTCTATTTCTGCATTTCTCTCTCTCTCTCTCGCTCTTTCAACTGTTAGCAAACATTGAAAGCGGAGCTTTTTTTAATGCATATAAAGTCTCACCCAACACCCAATATAGTCAACACACTCTCGAAGAACCTCGAAGAAGATGCCATGTGCCGGGACATTTCCCTCAATAATTACATCACTTATTGTACCTCTCTCCCCTCGCAACTTCTTTGCTTTTTCATTTCTTCCATTTCTTCCCTTTCTTATATTAAAATATGATTCAAAATCCTAAAAGGTTCTTGTTTAATGTTTCTGCAGCGTTTGCCCTGTCATCAATAAATACGAATTTCTTTGGGAGAGTGTCATATTAACGGAAATAAATATTTATATATTCAGTCGCTTATTGACCGACATCCTAGCAACTCTGGGGGTTATATTGTTAGATTGGTCTTCATATTTGATATTGTTTGAAGTGCAATACTGTGTATTGTTAATTATTTAGAATCTTCGCTCCTATGATTTTTGCTGAGTTTTGTCATTGGAGCTTATGCATCCATATAAGAGCTTTGTAAATGTAATTAATTAAGGGTAATTTCCACTACTGCAAAGGCTAATTACAGGAACAAATGGGAATGAGCTTGCTGGACAAAATTAAAAAACTGATTAAATTGGGATGTAATTAAGAAGGAAAAAGTCAACAAGTATGGAATTAATCATTAATGTGATTATTGATGATTAACAATGGTGTGATTTAGGATTGATTGAAGAGAGTTGGTTGAAATAGCACACGAATAATTAACAAGTAGTGATATTAAGAGATGAAAAATGTATGTAAATAAATTAGGATACAGTAAATTAATAATTAATGGATGTTAAGAGTAAATTAACATACTTAATTTAGAATGTAAGCAATATTTTGAATGATTAAATTAATACGCTAAAATTCAAATAAATAATGATTAATTAATTTAGAGTGTAAGCAATTTTATGTATGATGAAATTAAGATGTTAAAATTAAAATAAAACTAAACAAATAACTTATGATGGAAGCAATTTTGTATACAATAAATTAAGATGCTAAAATTTAAATTTAAATAAGCACTTAACTTATAATGTAAACAATTTTATATATAATAAATTAAGATGTTAAAATTAAAATAAATACAAATAATTAATTTAATGTAAGAAAATTTATGTATAATTAAATTCAAGTAAATGTAACTAAAGTGTATTCAATTTTATAAATAATTAGCCGACGATGTCAGACAATAAATTAATTTGTTTAAATAATACATTTAATACATCAAGAATTTCTCATTAAATGAGGACCTGAAAAATTAAACGATAATTTCATGAAGGTGTAACACATTTAAAAATTGCATTAAAAATTATATATATACATATATATGTACATACATACATATCTGTACATGCTGTTGTCAATATTTCAGGCAGTCGTTTTTTGTTCATTTCCCGCGAAGTTTGAGAAATTCAGACGTAAAACGGGTGGACTTTTTTTTTCTCCTTTGTGGCTTTACCTTTCCATATTTCACTTAATTCGGCTCCCCTTCCTCATTTTCCTTCTCGCTTCATTTTTCCTTGACTTTACCACAACTTGCTCTCTCTCCCTGTATCTCGCTTTCTCCCGTGTCTCTCCTTTACCCTTTCTCCCTTTCACCAAAGCCCCTCACAGACGGCTCCCCCACATTTGTCTGTCATCATTCCGCCCTCTGCCTTTTCATTCCATTCCATTCGTACTAATGGGAAATGATATTATACAATATCAACCGGCATCTCTATAGAGAACGGTACACAAACATAAAAAGGACTTTTTTTTCTGAGGACGAGAAGAAAGGGACAAATGAGTAGAAAAAGAGAGAGAAAAAGTGAAACTAGTGACTTTTTTTCCAGTTGAAGGCACCCAGAGAAATCTTTCCAAGGGGGGAAAAAGGCCGTATCATGGACTGTAAAAATGGAGAGGAAAAAAAGTAACAAAAAAAAAGGAAACTTTCATCACTTTCGGCATCGCTTGCTCTTTTGCATTTTTCCCCTATCAAGAAAATGAATATTTACTTTGAATTTATTTTTCGCCTTGATTTTCATTTCTTTCCCATATATAACTACTCTCCCATGTCATACTTTCCCTATCTCTCTCGCTCTCTCCCTTGTACACAAAGGGGGGAATTTATGCCGATGGAGGATAATGGGAGGAAAGGAGAGAATGAGTGAGAGACAGAGCAATCTTTGGATGAAGAGAGAGAAAGAGAGAGAGATAAAATGGGAGAAAGTGGAGTTAGAGTAAATGGGATCGCATACACAACTTTAATATGAGGAAGCTCAATTATCACAAAAAAAAATGTAGACAACCCATGTAAGTCTTTTTAGTGTAGTCAGCAATTTTTTGAGAGCTTTCAACTTATCATCAAGTAAATGGGAGGGAGGTGGATGGAACGATGAGAGGAGGATGTATGCCTCCTCCTCCTCCGCCCTCCTCCAAAGGCATCCGGCATTTCACGGGGAATTTGAACACGAGGAAAGTCACTGAGGAGGAAATAAAGGGTTTTTCCAAAGAAAAAAAAACTCCCTTCCACAAACATACATGGAGAAAGCTGGCGAAAGGAATTGACTGTCTTTTAACCCTCGCCATAGTTTTAGCTCTCGAGTGGGGGAAGGATGGGGAGCTTCTAAGCAAAGGGAGGGAGGCAGAGGGAAGTCGAGAGAATAGAAAGGCTCAGAGCCAGAAAGCTGATGGGAAAGTCCCAAGTGAAATAGCTAAATAGGGAGATTGTGAGGCAAGTGTTGACGGGGAAAGGAGACGGGAGTAAGAGAGGATAACTAAAAGAGAGAAAAAATCCTGAGTATCATATCTTTCCCGATCTAGACGCGCAAGGACGAACAAAAGGAGGGAAGAGACAGAAAATAAGAGTGAAGACGGAGGGGAAAAAATAAGAGGACAAGAAAGTGAAAACATAACACTGGCGTGCAAAAATTAGGAAGAAGAAATAAAAAGAAAGAAAATAGAGGAAGAGATAGAGAAATAAAATAAGAGGGAACGAGAGAGAACACATAAAACGGAAGGGGAGGAAAAATAATTAACGACAGATGGAGAAAGTAAAAGCACACAAAAAAGAGAAAGGAGATTGACAAAGAAATAATAAGAGAGGAAAAGAGATTCGGAAAGAGAAAGTAAGAGAGAAAAAAAAGAGAAACAAAGGTTCAGAAAGAGAAAGTAAGAGAGAATGGGAAAAGAAGGTGTAAAAAGAGAAAGTAAGAGAGAAAGAGAGAAGAAGGTGCAAAAAGAGAAAGTAAAAGAGAAAGAGAAAAGAAGGTTCAGAAAGAAAAAATAAGAGAGAAAAAAAGAAGGTTTAAAAAGAGCAAGTAGGAGGGAAAAAACGATTCAGAAAGAGAAAGTAAGGCAAAAGGAAAAAAGGTTAAGAAAGAGAAAATAAGAGAAAAAAAGAAGGTTAAGAAAAAGAAAGTATGACAGAAAAAGAAAAGAAGGTTCAGAAAAAGAAAGTAAGAAAGAAAAAAATAAGAAGGTTCGGAAAAAGAAAGTAAGAGAGAAGCAGAACACAATGCTCAGAAAAAAATAGGAGAAAGTAAGACAGACAGAGAAAAGAAATTTCAGAAAGAAAGCGTATAAGAGAAAAAAATAAGTGAAGGAAAATGAGAGAAAATGTAATAAAAGTAGAATGACAAAATCAAAAATAGATTTAAAGGGAAAATAGGAGCAGCTGATATACAGAAAAAGAAAGTCAGGAAGCGAAAAGGAGATGCAGAAAGAGAAAATGAGATTCAGAAAGAAAGAGCAAAACGAGGAAAAGTCATTCAGAAACAGGAATTAAGAAAAAGAAAAATGCATTTATAAAGAGAAAGTAAGAAAAAGAAAAGGATGTGCAGAAAGAGAAAATGAGATTTACGGAGAGAAAGTAAAAAAGAGAAAAACACATTCTGACAGAAAAAGCAAGAAAGAGAAAAAGAGATCATTGAAGGTTTGTATTTTTTGAGTACTTTGAGCAGTAGAAACGGACAAAAAAACCGGAGGACAATCCCATCCCCAAAAAATGTATAGAAAAAGCAGAGGAGCTAATTTGTGAAAAGTGAGAAGAAATACACGAAATGTCAAATTGTAAAGACTCCCCGGAGACATATAGTGAGAAGCCTCTGATTGTCTCCCTTTCAGAGAAAGAAATAAAGAGAGAAAGAGAGGGAGAGGAAAAATAATACATGACACTTAAGTAATAAGTAGAGAGAAGTGCTGGAGGGTACACGAGGACAAGAGGATGTTGGAGGAGGACAAGAGGCTTACAATATTTTTCAAGCAGTTTTCTCGACTGTAAGAGAAAAGTGGAAAAATGAAAAAGTATTAGTAGATTTTAACATTTTTTTTCTGGGGAGGTTTCCCGGGTTGGAGTGGGCTTATCAAGATTTCTCCCCTGACAAGCACATGGCATGTCGGGGGAGGGAGGATGATTATGAGGAAGATGACGATGAGGAGGAAAAGGAAGTGGGGAGGAGGAGACAGAAATATATAAAAAAAATTCAAGGGTCCTTACCAACTATGGTAGTTGTGTAGATGCCAGAGGGAAAGTACCAATGGGGAGGTGGACAAGAATGAAGTCGCACTTCCACTCTTACTTTTCCGACTAGACAAGAGAGAGATAGAGAGACGAGGAGTATTTTTCTGAAGGGACTTAACAATTGGAATGATAGTAATTTCTCAAGTGGGGGAATCCAAAGAGAAATAAAAGACAGAGGTGGGGCGGAAGGCTGGAGAATGACACTGAGAGAAGTTCTTGCACAAAGCGAGATAACAGGAAATACGAGAGGTACATACTTTTTTAGACAAAAATAGAAGGCAATGTATCGGGAGAGTGTGAGCGGCACAAGAGAGAATATACCAGGGAGAGATCTACAGAGAGAAAGGATCAGGAAGAAAGAAGGAACAAGGTGAATGGAGACAAATAGGGAGAAATGCATGAAACGCAGGAGGGAGGAAATGCAAAAAAAGAAAAAGTGGCGTGGGATAAATATCAAAAGGAATAAATGTTATAAACCGAATAAAAGAATAGAAAAGCAAAAAAAGAGATATGAAGGAGGGGAAGATACAGGGCCGAATTTACAAGTGAGAGATAAAAACAAACAAATGATGTAGATCGGAAAGAGAAAATGCCTAAAGGAAAAGGAAAATAGAATGACAGAAGTAAAAGCAATCAAAAATGCAAGAGGAAAAATTCCGGCAATGAGAAAGTAGAGGGAAAAGCAAAATAAACAGAAACGATGACGAAATAAGTAAGACAAAAAGAAGAAGGAACAAGCTAAAGAAAATAGAAAAGAGAAAACAAAATTTAAAGCAAAAGAGAAAACAAAATTTAAAGCAAAAGAGAAAACAAAATTTACAGCAAAAGAAAAAACAAAATTTAAAACAAAAGAGAAAACAAAATTTAAAGCAAAAGAGAAAACAAAATTTAAAGCAAAAGAGAAAACAAAATTTAAAGCAAAAGAGAAAAAAATTAAAACAAAAGAGAAAAGGAAAAACAAAAAGAAAAAAACGGCAGAGGAAAAAGCAAACAAAAAGAAACAAACGGCAGAGGAAAAAGCAAACAAAAAGAGAGAGCAAAGAGTAAGACAAAAGAGAAAGCAAAAAGTAAGGCAAAAGAGAAAGCATGGGCAAAAATATCATGTAAATAAATAGAAAAAATTAATGAAATTTTGTAAAGAAAGAGGTGACAGAAAAGAGACCAAAAGAAAGGACAGAGCATGTGAAAATGAATGAATGATAGGTATGTGTATATTAGAAAAAATTGTAAAGTAGAGAAAAGAGATAAGTACAAGAAAACAAAGCAGCGGAAAAAGTAATGAAGAGACGGGAGAAGGTGAAATGCAGGGGAAAAAAGTACGAAAAGCATATTGCTAGAAAAAAATTAGAGAAAAGGGATTGAGAAACCAGTGACGAAAATATAGAACGAGAGAAGGAAGAGAGGAAGGAAAAGAGAGAAGATCAGCCCAAGAGAAACAAGGGGCAGCATGAGACATATAATATGGAAACAGTCCCAATGTTTCTGGGCGGATTACCTCTAATACAAAGAATCCGAAAAGATAAGGTAGGAGTGGGCCCCATCCGAGACGATGAATACAAGAGTGCAGAGACGTGACGAGCCACAATGACAAGGGGAACGTAGCAACTGTGTAGCCCTAGCTCCCTCCAGGCCATCTCTTTCATCACGAGAAGCCCCATTTGCTCCGAATGAGTAGTAGGTGATTATACCAGAGATAATACGTCTTTTCAGAATTATACTCTGCATTAATTAAAAGTAAGGAGTTTGTAAAATAAAAGAATGAATACGAGGAGACGTCATGTAAAATGAATTTCATCAATTATGAATTGCGTGCATACAACTACAAACGCGTATGGTCAAGTGTGACCTGAAGTACGCATGGCTGGAATTATTTAAATAAATTTAGAAGAAGAGAATGAAGAACAATTCTGAATTTTTCATGGTGACGACAAATTAAAAAAATGTATTGTTTGTTTTAAAATTCTTGTCCTATGATAATACGTGTGTCATCGGTAATTTTCTTTCTCTTACTAGCTTTCTCTTCGTCCTCGTTCGTGGACTACCTTCCATTGTTGTCAACTCTCTCCATTTGTCCCTTTAGATCTCTCTTACGCTATCTCTCTTTCGCTATCTCTCTGTCGCTTTTTCTCTTTTGCTTTATCTCTCTCATTATCTCTCTTACGCTTTTTGTGTATTACTTTTTCTCGTTTGCTTTCTCTCTTACTTTCTCTCTTCTGCTTTTCTATATTCTTTCTCTCTTATGCCTTTTCTCTTGTGCTATCTCTCTCTCACTTTCTCTCTTGTGCTTTCTCTCTCTCAATTTCTCGCTTATGCTTTTTTTTTCTTTCTCGCTTATGTCTTTTCTTTTATTCTTTCTCTCTCTCGCTTTCTCGCTTATGTCTTTTCTTTTATTCTTTCTCTCTCTCGCTTTCTCGCTTATGTCTTTTCTTTTATTCTTTCTCTCTCTCGCTTTCTCTCTTGTGCTTTATCTCTCACTTTCGCTCTTATGCTTTTTTTCTTTTACTTTCTCTCTCGCCTTCTTTCTTATGCTTTTTCTCTATTGCTTTCTCTCTCACCTTCTCTTCTGCTTTTTGTGTATTACTTTCAATCTCTCACTTTCTCTCTTCTGATTTTTATGTATTACTTTCTACCTCTCAGTGTCTCTCTTATGCTTTTTCTTTTGTGCTTTCTCTCTTATGCTTTTTCGCTTTTGTTTTTTTCCTCTCTTAGTTAATCTCGTATGCTTTTTCTCTTTGGCTTTCCCTCTTGCGTTCTCTCTTTTGTTTTTTCGCTTGCTTTATATCTGACGCTATTTCTCTCGCGCTTTCTCTCTTTTCCTATTTTTCTTGCCTTATCTCTTGCTTTTATTTTCTTACTTTTTCCCTCTTGCTTTCTCTCGTTTGATTTCTCACTTTTGCATTTTCTTTTTTGCGGTCTCTCATTTGCGTTCTTTCTTCTGCATTCTGTTTTTTTGTTTCTCTCTCTCTCTCTTTCTATGCTTTTGTCTTTACAGTCATTCGCACTCCCTCCTTCAAATTCCTAAAGCTTTTCCTTCCAGTACAAAAATCTCTTAAAAAGAATATTCGAACCTCCTTGAAAACTTCTCCATACAAAATTAACTGACAATTATTTTATTGAGAGGGTATCAGAAAGCTTCATTCTTTCACAAAATATTGGCATTACCCTAGAAATGTCTGCCTTTTTCATTCGTACCAGCACAATGCACAGAAGGAAAAATTGAGGGAAAAGGAAAATTGTGTGCAATTAAAAGAAAGTACATTGTGAGAAGAGCCCATTTGGGAAATAATAGATGTATGTATCTGACAGGAATTTCCTGTACGACTCAAAACACAAGTAAAATCACTTTGAAAACTGCCACATTAAATCTAGAGCTATTACGTGGCCGTATGATTCCATCGTACATAAAAATCCCTCTTTTGTTTCTTCCTCCTGCCAAGTCCTTCACGTCCCTCTCCATCTGTCTCTATGGATGTATTTAATAATTCTGGTTATTTTCTCCCTTTTGTCTTTGCTTTCTTTCCATCATTGCCACTTTCTTCGTTGACAGCCTGTTGTCTGTATGGAAACAAGTTTTTCGAGTTATTATGCCGTATTTGTTGCTTAATTTGGACGTTTCAAGGGTCTGGGATTTTTTCCCAGACATTGGCTTCTAACTGATGTGACTTTGCTTTTAGGCTTTCTATAATTCCATCCAATACCTTCAATGAGCCACTTTCCCTGTTTGACTCTGTTGGGATTTTACTATTTACTTTTCTCTATACTTTCTACACGTTCTGTTGCGTTTGTCCTGGGAAGATGTAATTGTTTCAATTGTTCGACTTTTAGACTTAATTTTTCGCTGCTTTCCAGATGTCATTTTTTAAGCTATATATATTTTGTGTTGTGACTTATTGCGTTTAACAATTAAATCTTGTTACAATTAAATGCGGATCATTTTCGCCCAGACTTTCTCATTTACTCTGATTTCTTTCTCTTTTTTCACTGATATCTTTCTCTGCTTTCTCTGACTTTCCTCCTCACTTTTCCTCTGGGCTTCTCTTCCCCTTTTTGTGCCCTGAAATTTTACCACCATCAATCACCCTCTCAATTTTGAACCTTTTTTCAACACTTTCTCTTTCACTTATCCCTCCATTTTTTTCACGCTTTCTTTTTCCAATCATCATTCACATTTTTTCCCTGATTTTTATTACAAATATTGAGCAATTTATTGCTATTTTTTGCTCTCGCATTTGACTTTCTTTCTCTCTCGGATTTATCTGTCTCACTTCACCGCCATTTAGTGTTTTCTACCAATTTCGCTGCCGTTATTGGTCTCTCACGTTACCTCTCCATACCTACAGACATACGCCGTTTAAATTTGTATAGCCGTCAGCCTCTGTGCTTTCCCTATTAGTATATACCCGTGCTAATACAGTGACGTCTCCATATAACTACTCTGAAGGGAAGGACGGAAAATATTGTTGCAGGGAAAAGTTGTTGCATAGAACATTAAATATGCACGTTACATGTACGAAGAGATGGGAAAATAATGTTGTTATAGAGACATGTTATAAAGAGACTTTTTATAGAGAGACTCCATTGAACTCACCACTTTTTTGCATTCTTGACGGTATTAAACAGGATTCTTCTTATGGAAATTTTACTCCTTGAAAACTCTCCCACAAGTCCATTTTTTGGCTGGTCTGATGCAGGATATTTGGGGGAAAGCTGGGAAATCAAAGGAAAGCACGTAAAGTGAAATAGCTATTGAGAATGGAGAGAGGAGAGGAATAGGTGAAAATAGAGAAAAGTCTATTTCAGTTAGTCATTGGAGAAAATCCTTCAAGTCTATCCAAGTTCCCCATTCTCTTTTCTTTCTCCATCATTTCTGTCTCAGGCTCTCCATCCATCAATTGAATCCTCCCCCTTTTACTCCATATCAACTCCTAAAGCTTCTCTCTCCGTGGGCACTTCAACCAAATGGAGAGAGAGAGAGAGAGAGAGAGAGAAAGAGAGAGAGAGAGAGAGAGAGACAAGGTGGAAGACCAGTCAACTCAGCAATATGTAGAAAGACAGGGAGAATTTCCACTCTTTCAGCTTTATTATCTTCGAGTATTGTAAATAATAGAAACTTTTCCCTTTCTTTCCCCTTTTATGTGTCTATGTACATATCTATCCCTCGTCTACCCTTTCATGACTTTCTCCCATGCCTCACTCCTTCTTACTTCTTGTCCTTCTCCTTTTGTTCTCTTCCTCTGTCTGTTTTTTTTTTCTGGGGGAGTAGTCGAAGAGGGTGTTTTTTATGCTACTTTTTGTGCTGTTACGAGCAGGTACAAAGAGGAGAAAGTTGGGAGTACAAAACGGGAGAAAAAGGAGAGAGAATGGTAGAAAAAAGTACTTAGAATTGAAAAGGAATGAAAAAAATCATGACAAGGAGAAGAATAAGGCTTTTCCAGGGATTGGATAGCCCACAGATTTTTTGGATGCATCCCCAATGGAACAAATGAGGGAAATGAGTGGAACAATAGATCCGTGTGTCTTTCACCATTCTAGAGGGCTTTCCTGAGAACGGTGGATTAGTCAGCATAAAAATTCTTTGGCGCCAAATATGGGACTTTGGGAAGCAAAAATCAATTGGAAGACAAATTATACAAATTATGTATGGAACAAATCCTGATAAATTATCTGCGCGGGGGCTCAGAACTCTTTCCGAGTATAAGTATGGCAGATTTAAAAAGCAAAATATGTGACCATCAAAGTGACTACAATGGCTTTCAAAGCTTTTCAAATCGTTTTGGAATTATAGGATACCAAAATACGTTAAGTTAGAAAAAAATATTTGTTGAAAATTGTTTGCAGAAGTAGCATCTTAAAATCTAAGGAATAACATTTCTAATACAAAAGATACTCTTAATATGAAGTTGAAAAATTATGAAGCAAACAATTCGGTCAAAAATTAAGCAGAATATATGTATATACAGTGAAGCAAAAAATATTTGTATGTAAATCATGCTTGAGAATTAATTTTAAAGCGAATTTTGAAACAACTGAAAAGTGTCCAAGAACAATTTGTTAAACATGATTAAAAATTTTCTAAAAGATTTGTTAGAAATTATGAGAAGTTGTTCACCAAAAATTAATTGCATAATTAAAATTATTAAAGTTCTGCCAGAAAAATACGCTGAATATACCAAATGTTTTATGTTCCAAACTGTCCTAAAACGATTTGTTAAAAAATATGAGAAAGTTGTTCAAAAATTGATTGCATAAAAATAATAAATTTCTGCCACAATAATGTATTCCTGGTTCCAAATGTTTTATGAAAAATCATTTCCAATTACATATTGGAAAAACAGTCTATAAAAATTCCTAAAATATACAATATGAATCGACTAAAACCTGCGATTGGAAGAAATATATGCAAAACAGTTCATTTGGTCCATTTGGAAAAGTTTTCCGCACAAATGGAGGAAAATTTTTGAATTATGTAGAAAATATGTATGTATAGGGAATTTATTTAATTATGTCTTTCGGCCTACAATCACTCAAAGAACATGAAGAAAGACTTGTGAGTACTAAATTAAATTTGTGGAAAAATCTTAAATATATATTTGGAAACTGAACAGCTTATATTATAATCACCAAGAAAACGTGTAGTACACCACAAATATTTTAATAAATAAAATAATAATCTTGCTTAAAATTCCTTACAAACCAAATTGTGTCCCGGAAAAGTTTTTTTGTATCAGCAAAAATGTGAATCACGTTTCCTAAAAACTCCCAAATATAACAACAAAATTGTTCAAATATTCAAACATGAGGCGAGTATTCCCAAAAAAATGCTAAACATCTCACATAATGGCCCCGAAAAAATCAAAGCATAAATGCTTGCTACGCAAATAAATAAAATTCAAAAAACCCCCAAAAAAGTACTGTAAAACCCCAATGTAAAACGGTCCCCATCTAATCTCCGGGGGAACCGCCAATCTCGAAAATTCAAGTGCACAATAAAACCCAAGCAAAACTACGACAATCCCCCCAGAAAATGGCACAAGGCTCCACATATAAAATAATAATAAAAAGAACAAAAAAAAAAGAGGGGAAAAAAGCAAGTGCATTAGGAGAAGATACGGCGGGGAATCACCACCAGAAGAAGAAGAAGTGATTCCCTGTCATGGCAAGAATTGTGTTGAGTCCCTTGGTGGAGAGATAAATTGTGTAATGACGAACAATTGCAACATTATTTTCTCCAGTTTGAAACTTTTTTTTCCTCCTTCCACACAAGAGAGATGAAGAGGAAGAAAAAAAAGAAGGAAGGAGGAAAAAAAAACTCTTTTGGAATTGAATTGTATTTTGTCTTCAAAGGGAGAACCCAATCATTTTGTAAATTCCTTTTATTTCCAAGGGCTTCTCCTTTTCCCTTTCTTCTTTCCCCTCCTCTGTCTTGCAATAGTCCCCCCCCCCCAAAAAAAAGGCAGGAAGAAAAAAAAACGGTTTTTCCTCCTTTCTCCACTTTTAAAGGAAGCAATGAACTTCTCCATGTTGAAAATCAGGCTTATTTCCTCCTTCTTTTTTTTTTCTCTCTCCCACAAAGTCTTTTGTCCTCCACTGAATTTCCTTTCCCTTAGCCATTTTTTTCCCTTTTTACCTTCCACATTTTTGCATGTAATACCTTTTGTCCCACCTTTTACCGTATACCACATCAGCGTATGCAGGGACCGTGTGATCAAGGGGGGATAAAAAAAAAGAAAGTAGATCTTATTTCCATGGGAAAATGCAAAAGGGACAATATTCTTTTCTCTTTCAAAAGAAGAAGAAAAAAATGGTGAAAGGAACTTTCACCATTTTTCTCCTACTCTACATAATATGCCCCTATAACGACATCAGGGTACTTTCTTTGAACGAATTGTACCACTTTCCCCCTGCACAACACCCCAAATCGTCTCCTTCCTTCTTTGTATCATCCTTATAGGGATGATTATTGTTACCTTTCCCCATTGTTATACTTATAAGTGCTTATATTGCCAATATTTTCTGACGGGTTTTTCTTGGCATTGGAATGAGATGCACCCTTTTTTTTTAGGGCTAGCCCTGAATAAAATGTGCATAGCTGCGTATGCATACCTATATGTATATATGTATGTACATAACTATATTTATATCCGTATGTACCCTCATGTGTTTATATGCAGATATGTATGTACATATGTTTGCACGGAAATGTTTACGTTTGTGCCAATTTTGATTTTGTTTTTAACCCAAGCCAAAATACAGCCAGATACAGATTAGATTCCAGCGAATAATTTTATTGCGGATCCCAGGAAATAATGAGCATTCCAATCCAAGCAGATTGATCCAACTGATGACGGTTTTACCTGCACCTGGTTCTGTAATATGAAATTCCAATAAAACGATAGAAATATTTGCTTATTTTACCGCTAGATGATTAACCAAATTGGTAAAATTCATTTTTCACCCTTTATATTTAATGGCAAATTCAATAAAATTGCCCCTGACGTCATTTTTATTTCGGTAAAAAATTTCACCGAGCATTTTTGGCAAGTCTCAAACAGGTAGCAACCCCTCGTTGTTATCCTTCTGCTGCATAAGGAGATGTTAGGAACAACAAAATTGACTAAAAATATTCTTGGATTATTGCAATTGTTGAAAATTAAATATAAAAATAATGGGGCCAATTAATGTAATGCAAAAAATGATGTATGTAATAAATGCAATGTAAAAAAGTATAGTAATTAAAACCTACACAGGTATATAATAATTTCAAAAATAGAAAGTGGAAGGAAACACACTCAATAATGAAATACTAATGAATTCCACATAATAATTAACGGCAATACATAAAATAAAAACGAATTGATAAAAACCACAAAATAACCAAATGGATTCATAAACAACCTGAAAATAAACATTAAAAAATGCTAAAAGAGATTGTCCACAAATAAATCTTTATATAAAGGCAATAAAAATAAGAAAAAAAGAAGAAATGAAAGAAAAATCACTGAAAAATAAGCTAGTAGCTCAAGCACGTACACTGAAATAAAAAGGCAAAGAAATCATACGAAAATAAAATAAAAATAGGAAATATTAATAAATCTAAGGAGAAAATAACACGTAAAAAAGGAAAACAGTGAAATATTAAAACATCGAAAGAGAAAATAACACGTAAAAAAGGCAAAAAGAAATATCAAAACATCGAAAGAGAAAATAACACGTAAAAAAGGCAAAAAGAAATATCAAAACATCGAAAGAGAAAATCACACGTAAAAAAGAAAAAAAGAAATATTAAAACATCGAAAGAGAAAATAACACGTAAAAAAGAAATATTAAAAAATCAAAAGAGAAAATTACACGTAAAAAAGAAATATTAAAAAATCAAAAGAGAAAATAACAAGTAAAAACGAAATATTAAAAAATCAAAAGAGAAAATAACACGTAAAAAAGGAAAACAGTGAAATATTAAAACATCGAAAGAGAAAATAAAACGTAAAAAAGGAAAACAGTGAAATATTAAAACATCGAAAGAGAAAATAAAACGTAAAAAAGGAAAACAGTGAAATA
>JAQGBT010003618.1:0-19013 GCA_034698585.1 Disparrhopalites patrizii | reverse complement strand
TCATAACTTGCACACTTGCATTCATTACAAAATAAAAAGGAGCATGACACACATGCACGCTCATATATTTCCACAGAAATTAACCGCAAAACAATTAAGATCCTGAAGCTGTGGATGCCAGCTAAAACGTTCAAAGAGGACAATTTTTGCTAAAGAAAAATGCTATACACAAAAGCATGTTTTGTGCACTGCTTGCGTAATGTGGCAACGGAAATTTTTATTTTATTGCGCATTTTGATTTTGTTACGGCATTCGAATGCATAATATTGAAGTGTTATAATAAAAGATGGTTTTTGTATGTATTTTTGCAAAAAAAAACTATCCGGACACACCGCGTTTGCTTCAAGCAGGGATCAGCTTCCGGCCATTTACTCGAAGGCTTGCTAATGTGTGAATAATATTAAAATTGAGGCAATGAGAACATATTATGTATGCATATAACGATATAACATACGCATATGTGTTTCGGTGTATTTTTATCCCCATTGGTTCTTGCTGTATTAAATTTTGACACGGATAAATAAATATAAAAACTTACGTACTTTGAAAAAAATCCCCGGAGCGAAAATAAACGGAAGGATTGCCAAAAAATAAGTATATTTACCTATATTTTTACATTGCGTATTTACAGAATTATACCAGCACATTTGTCATTGAGTCTTCGTGGCCATTCCTGACATTTCCGGCTAAACATTTTTGCGCCTTTGTCTTTTATTCTGCGCATATAAACCATCCCAAAAGTATGCAATATGTACATGTATACAAACACATTGTACACATATGTATGTATATAAATGCTAAATATACCCCCATAATACTTTATAAGATACTATGCAACGTGTATGTGTGGAGTGTATATAGTCATGAGTTTATTTGTATAAATAAAATATGAGTAAAAGTGAAAGCAAAAAAAAAAAAGGCAAATATTTACCTTTGTGAGGGTTAAATCATTTGTCATACGCCTCATAATAAGCAAGAGAGATTTTAAGGAGATAATAAAATGTGTTTGCCCATGTTAAACACAGGGATTACGTACATAAATACAACCCTTTTCCCCACTTTATTGTCCTGGTCTAATCCCATTTGTTTTACAGGGGACATTGACAATGAATTGTGTAAATCCCAAAATACAGAGTCAAAACGTTATTTTTCGTGATGATTACCCCCTGTGGGACATCAAGTGCCTTGAACGTCGGGATGGATCTTAAACAAATAAAGGTCCCTTTTAATTTCACTGCATTTCCGACAAGATTAGAATTTAGAACGTATGTGATTTTATGGGTTCTTCCTTATTTTTTGCAGTAAATGGAGATTATTTGCATGAAAAGAGTGAGTAGAATGTGTGTAAATGTGGATTAATCCCTTATAGCCATGTGTTTAATGTTAAGTGTATACTTTTTTTTCTGAATTTGAAGAACTGGCAGTGCCAGGCGTGCTCCTCTTTATTTTTTTTGTTTTTGGCTCTGCCTCTCAGCATTATGGATAAAAGAATTCTAGGCTGGCTTGAACCAAGTACTGATGGTTGTCATTGTCACCTGAAAAAGCATCTCTCCCAAGGGATTTCAAGGTTCCTCAGCGGGATGTCGTGGACGAGATGGCTTTTTTCTCTTTTTGTAAAAGCGGCTGTGGGTTCTTTTGATAGCTCTGGAATTTTTGGGGAGGGCACGGATACAATCTAATCCTGTTGGTGTACATATATAGTCACGTATCACGGAAATCCGTATGGAGAAGTACAGGGTTGCACATTTTGCCATTTAAAACTTGCCACAGCAAACTCTGATTTTTATACAGGATTTGACTGAAAAAATTTGGTGATAGAGCAACAATGAAAAATACAAGATCATATTTTTAATTTTAATTAAATTTAAATTTTAAATTTTAAATTTAGTTATAATTGCTACATTTTTGTATTTATTTCGTATCAAAGTGGTTTAAATATTTTTCAATAATTTGTCGTGACATTCTGTATCTGTATACATATTAATTGTTAGATCTACAGACATATTTCAATAATGAAGTCAAAGCTCGTAGCAGATACACATTTAATAAATCCATATGGCCTTATTACGTCAAGGTCAAAGATTGGATTTGTGCTGATAACGTTTAATACGGGATAATTAGCTCAGATTTAATTATGAGATTAAGCATAATGCTTCTTCATGGATCCTGGGGCTGTCCGTTTTTTGGAATTCTTAAAATACTTTCACAATTTTTTGCAGGATTAATGCATCATATGATATTTCCAGGGGGTTTATATAGTTTATATTAAAAAAAACTATATCAACCCCCTGGAAATATCATATGATGCATATATATACATACATATATTATTAAAGAATGTGTCAAAGGGCGGGAAATAATTGGTTCAACTGAATCACGAATTACTTTGACAAAACAAAAAGGATTGAGATGTGAAAAACATAATTCTTTGGCATACACAAAATTTGTATGTGCTAGTCAAGCAGAAATGGCACGGATGAACTTCGATACACACTGCATACATATTATTGCATTAAAAGAATTCAATGTACATTTATAGGTACAAATGTTCCTGATCGAATGGTCGGATTCAACCTGCCCGTTACGCTAAACGGCTAAACAAATAAATAGGCACGATCAATGCCATAGCAGTATTAAGATATGTACTACTTTCTGCGAAAGATCAATTTATGGGCTTGAACCGTTTTGCAATGGATTATTGTCAAGTTAACATTGACCATATTTAGAGAATTTCATACGTATATGTATTCAATGTGTATATGTACGACATTTTCATTTGGTGTTTTTTAATGGTAAAATGCACATTTGTAAGGCGAAACAATTAGACTGGGAAATCCTTTTCGTTTCCCTTCAGTGAAGACGAAAAACAGGCATTTTGTGTGGATGAATTGTGCAGGAAAGGAACAAACGGATTGCGAAATGAAACGGGGATTTTACGCTTTATATTTGATTTTCTAGGGATTTTATGTGCCTATAAAGGATTACAATTTACTTTTATTGAACTTTTAAATTCTATTTTAAGGGTTATACTGCTCTTAATGTCTACTTACAACGTTACAACTTACAAGTAAGCTATGAGCAAGCTGGCCAATTGGGTAAGAACACGATGCAAAAATGCCGGGGCAGTGATGGTGACTGAATGCTGTTATAGAGAGAAAATGCTGCTATATAGTGAGAGAAATGTGGTGTATAGGGAAGGAAAAATCCTGCTGTTATAGTAAGTGCTGTTATAGAAGGAGCTGTTTACATATTAATTATAAAGCTCCTTGGGGGATCCCTGGATGCTATAATAGTATGAGTGCTTTCATAGAGAGAGCTGTTATAGTGAGAGTCAACTGCATGTCAGAGTTTCAGTCACAGACATAAATAGTACAGTGGAGTCTCCATATAACAATTCTGAAGGGAAGGGCGAAAATTATTGTTTTACGGAAATGTTGTTACATATATTGAACATTAAATATGTACATATATGTACGAGGGGCTGGAAAAATAATGCTGTTACAGAGAAATGTTGTTATAAAGAGACTTGTTATAAAGAGACTCCACTGTATAAACTGTGTTTATAAACGCCATCTGTCGGTGAGCATTGAGAATTATCTGTCAAAGGCTTCAAATGAAAATACACACAATGTAATATCTCTATAATAAATCTCTTTACAACAACATTTCTATATACAGTGGAGTCTCTACGTAACAAGTCTCTTTATAACAACATTTCTCTGTAACAACATTATTTTTCCAGCCCTTCGTACTGCATATATAATGTTCTATATAACAACTTTTCAATATAACAATATTTTTTCCCTTCCCTTCAGAGTTGTTATATGGAGACTCCACTGTAACAGCATTATTTTGTCCGCCCTTTCTACATATAAAGTACATATTTTATGTTCTATATATAACAGCATTTCCCAGTAACAACATTTGTTTCCTCTTTCCTTCAATATTGTTATAGAGAGATTCCACTGTACAATGGAGATTCTATTTTTCCTCCAACAATTCGGGACAGATTTAGCTATCATCTCTTGTCAGTGCGAATAAAAACGTTCCAATTCATGCACCGGCAATGAAATAAATCCTCCGGTTAATATTGAATTGAATTGCGTATATATTTTAATTCAGTTCAATCTCTGAAATGATTTGGACCCAAAACTATTAAATGATTTGGGCCCAAAATGTTTGAAAGATTTGAGCCAAAAAATTATAAGTTGAGGCATTAAATTGCCATCACTAATTTAAGGCAACGAAGACGTGTGGAGACGGATAAACATGCGTATATGACTTTATATATTTAGGATATTGCTCATTACACAAATATACGGATGCACACGGCCATATTACAGCATCTCCAGCAATACAGAACAAGATACATAGCAAATGAATGGTTGATTAATAATAATTTCATGGTAATTACAATAACGCTCTGGTCATTGCAGGAAGGAACACTTGCCATAGATATGTCATTGCCCTCCGTGGAAGCGCTATGAACACCTTCCATGAATGAATACGAGATTTGGACAGATATGAGCCTGTCATAATATTAGCATAACATGTATCCATTTTTTTTACTTGGCGGGGGAACAATGGAACGTTTTTTGGGGTTCATTACAATGATTTAGCCATTAAGGAGACGTCGATAGCCCAATTCTATTATTACAGCATGGCATTCCCGGGAAGGACAAGTGCTTATAAAAAGCGGGGAGGGAGCCCGATCTGAGTCCAATCGAAATCAGTCCTTTGAGAGAGACCAAGGAGCATCTCCCTTTATTTTGTCCAGCAAAAGATTCACTCTTTTCTATATTTCCAGAAAAAATGGAGTCCAAATATATCGTTCTTTTGGCTGTTATCCTTGGCTGTGCCTTGGAAGTAAGAGATTGTTTTCCAAATTTTTTACTACATATTTCTTTACATTTTTCTAAAATTTGCACAAATTTCTGCAAAAATGTTTCTCCAAAACTTGCCCAATTTCTCACAATTTGACCAATTTCTCGAAATTCCCACCATTTTGTCTCAAAATTTGCCCAATTTCTCAGAATTTGCCCAATTTCTCAAAATTTCTACCATTTGGTCTCAAAAGTTCTACAATTTGTCTATAGACATTCCTGCTATTTCTTCTCGAAGTATCTAATCTACAATTTGTCTAGACGTTTCTACTACTTTTCACAAAATTTCCACAAATTTTTCTCAAAATGTCCACAAATTTTTCTCAAAATTTCCACAAATTTTTCTCAAAATATCCACAAATTTTTCTCAAAATTTCCACAAATTTTTTTCAAAATTCCCACAAATTTTTATCAAAATGTCTACTATTCTTTTTCAAAACGTCTACAATTCCTTCTGAACATTTGTACATCAATTTTGTCTCATAATTTGCAAACAAATTTATCCACAAAGTGTGTGCACAAATATTTTCTCAGAAATTTTGTAAACAAATTTTCTATAAAAATCTATATCCTCAAATTTCCCGCAATTTTTATATTCACACATTTTACAGTTTAAAATTTATACAAAACATTCTCCCTCCAAACGTTTTACGCAAATATTCTCAGAAAATTGATACAAATATTCCCTCAAAATTGGCCAATACATTTGCTCGCAAAGATTAATTTTCTGCAAAAATTCCTGGACATTGCGATATATTTCACCCCGAAAACTTTATTACTACAGAAATTTGCCCTATTTAGTCATTTGTACTAGATAAAATGCTTTGGTATAATTCTTGGTGCGTTTAATGTAGTTGTTTACCTATCCATGTATCCTGGCTGAATTACTAATAGATAAATTACTTTAATATTTAAAGGCCACCGCCGTCCCCGCCCAGTCCAACAGCGTCCAGGTGAAGGAGAAGCTCCGAGATGCCCGGCAGGCACTTACCCAAGCGGAAAATCGTCTTCAAACTAATTTGGTCCAAGCCCTCGGAAACCTCGCCAACGCCTCCGCCCAAGCGGGGACGAACGTGAGCCGAGCCGCGAATGTCCTGATGCGCGGATTTGTCTCCAACGGCGTGTCCCTCGCCGGAGTCCTGGCCTACATGCCCCGTCTCGTCCTCCTCGACGGACCCACCCAATTCGTGGAGACTCTCCGCCTCATCCGGAACAACCAGATCCGAATCCCCAATGACATGGACAGCGCCATTGACACGCTCATTGCCTTCGCCAACCAACAACGAGACTCCGGAATCGGGAATAATTTCACCCCCGTCGTCACTTTCCTCCCAAACTTGTTCAATGGCGTCGGAGACTTCCTCACCACCCTCGTCGACAGCTTCTTCTTCGTCGTGGCTAATGAATAATCCTCAAATTTGTTCAAAAACTATCATTATTTAGAGCGTCTTTTAACAAACGGACATCATGTAGACAGACGCTGTATGCCTCCAGTCATGAATGAAAAGCTTGTTGTTTTGAACTAACCTCTGTTGTTGGCTAATAAAGAATAATTGGTAAAACTTATATTTCTATCAAGAACGTCTACGTTTATTTCCAGTTCAACCTCCAGCTTATGGAATTCATATACATATATTTGGATTTATCCAGCTGAGAATAATTTGGGATGATCCTGGTTAGTAAAATTAATAGATGGCGCTAAACTCGAACAATTATTTTGGTACCGCTTAAACACATTCAATAAATAATTCAACGTTTTAAATTGAATCCAGTAACTCTAAACTCTACATATATATGCAAGCTATCTAATACTCTAATACATATATGAGCCAACCATTAGCTTATATGGACTTGCATATATGTATGTCGGACAAAATGATGCCTGTATATGTATGTATATATACCCATATGATACAGTTTCTTAAAAATTTACTCGCATATGTGTCAACATGAGCCGTGCCAAACTGCCACATTTCCGGACACTGCCACCTTTGGCAACACCCTTGGAAAAATAGAAAAATATTGATTGATGTGACATTTTCTTGGGATTTATTAATGCATAATTATATTATACATTCCTTGTAAATAAATAAAAATTTACATATGACAAATAAAAAGCCTTTTAATATTATATACAGGAATATTAATGTTCATTTTCGTCATTAGCGCGTGTTGGTGACACCGAGAAAGCCAAAAACGTTGCTAAATATAGTTTGAAGGAAGCCCTGGATGCCCTGAAGTAAATTCGGGACAAAGCGGATGATTGGTCCGAACAGATTCTCCGGGATTCCACTTTCCTATATTTGATGGACAACAGAAAATGATCAAAATTACAAGTTTTTCTATTATAAGCGTGTAGTTGTCCTAACTATGTATTTTAAATATCACCCTACAAAAATTATGTGCTCAATGAGCATTAAATGCTCCAAGATAGCAACAAAAGAACACCATAAAATCAGCAAAAAAAAACAATAAAATTCCCCCAATAGTAGTTCTAAGCAACATAAAAGCTATAGATTTTTTTTCTGGAGGATGACTCATCCGCATAATATGTAATTGTACATGTTCAAAAAACATTTAATTTCTATATTTACAAGATTTAAGATTTAAAAGAAACTCAAGGACACTATAGGACACCTGTGACTGTCTGGTGAGGGTGGTGATGGCATCGATGGCGCTGTTGACGTCTGTGGGCATTCGGAGATTGTTCCTCCGGACCAACTGGAGGACCTCCGTCAGTTGCGTGGGAAGATCCTGGAGCATCAGTCGGGGCATGTACGCCACGACCCCGGCGAGGTCAAAGGAGTTGTTGATGATAGCCTTGGTGAGGGTGGCAACGGCTTGGGTCACGTTCCTTCCCCTGGTGGCCGCGGATTGGCTCAGGCCACTCAGGACCTGCAGGAGGTTTGACTGGAGCTGGGCTGCCGCTCCTTCTTGAGCTTGCCGAACTTCTTGCTTCCATTCCGGCTCTTTAACCTCTACCGTTTCCCCTCCAACTTGCGCCTTTAAGACAGAAATTGAAATGTATTTGGGGATACCTAATATACACATTTTGTGGTAATATTTAAGAATTCAAAGGCAATACATATTAGCACTGACAATATATTTGGAAATTTTAAGGCAATATTTACACATTTGCTGGCAATATTTACAAATTTGCTGGCAATACTTACAAATTTGCTGGCAATATTTACAAATTTGCTGGCAATATTTACGCATTTGCTGGCAATATTTCCACATTTGCTGGCAATATTCACTAATTTGATGGCAATATTCACACATTTGATGGCAATATTTGCAAATTTGCTGGCAATATTTATAAATTTGATGGCAATATTTACTCTGGCAATATACAAATTTGAAGGCAATAATTACATGTTTTGCTGGCAATACTATCTACACATTTTCTGGAAATATTTACAAATTTAATTCAAGTAACTGGAAACATTTAGACCATATTTACTAATGTGCTGGCAATATTTGCAAATTTAATAACATTACTTGGAAATAGGACAACATACAAAATTTTATGGCAGCATGTACATATAATTTTGTGACAGTATTTACAAATTTGTCTGCAATAATTACATATTTGTATGCACTAATTACAAATTTGGTTGCAATAATCACAAATTTGAAGTTAAAATTTACAAAATTTGTGGAAATATTGACAAAATGTTGCGCAATACTCTAAATGTCCTAGTAAAATTTACAAATTTGTTGGCAATATCTTCAAAGATAGCAAATTTGTTGGCAGTATTTACAAATGTAGCAAATGTCCTGACAATATTTACTAATATTTTGGAAACATTTATTAATATTTAAAATCTAGGTTCCAATTTAACAATAAATTAATAATTGTGAAATCTACGCTCGTTAATAATAAATCAATAATTTTAAATTATACGCTCAAACACTTACCAGCAAGCATAGGGATAGAATCGCCCAAAATGCCACGTTTAGAGTTCTGGCCATGATTTTCGTTTTTACCTAAAATCCGAGTTCAATATCTAACAAATGAATCCAAAATCTACACTGATGCGCTGGCAAAATATTTTCAAGGGTTTTATATAAACAAATGAAATGTGATCATGTCACATATAGCCTATCCATATTTCCCTCTCTTGCAATAACATGGAAACTCAATTACGGGCATAGTTACTTAATTGTGAAATTACGCGTACAACAATGGCGTTTCCCCATCAATTGCGTCATTGGTCTGTTTCCCGAGTACACGAGCTCTCATAACCCAGAACGTGGCCTCAATAAAACCCTGCAAAGCTGCTAAGAATTGTGATTAAATCGGATTATGACTCTCCCCTGCGCAATATTATTCCATTGGCCCAATATGGTGAAAGTTGGCACAGAATAAAATTTCTGACTAAACCTCTGATTTACCCTGTCGACCGCGATTTCTTGTGATTTATTGGTGCAAATGCAAATTGGGATGGGCTGATACAGCGTTTTTTGCATTTCCTGATAAAAGCTCGGCAGTTTTAGCGATCTTCCCTGGTGTCGCCATTAAATTCTTCCGCAATATACTTTGTTGCTCAAGGTTACTACCGGTAATGAGAATTTCCAAAGGGTTAAAGTGAGTATATAAAAGAAGCAAAATAGTTCAGTGGTTGAGGCAGACATTGGATTGGAGTGATAAAATTGCAGTTCGATAAAATAAATAAATTTGATTGACAATAAAGAGAGATTACATTTATATTTCTCCAAAATGAAGTCCTTTTTTGCACTAATTTCACTTTTGGCTCTCCAAGGAGTTTCTGGAGTAAGACAATTTGTTATTTGATCGTTTTTTAATTTTAGAATTAATTTTGTTTGTAATTATCAATTATTTATTTTAAAAATTACCAATTAATCATTTTTAAAAAATTTGCTATAATTACTTGCTTTTTCAATATTTGGTTCTTTAATAAAACTAATGTTCTAATTTATTATTTCATTAATTATTGCTTTACTTCTGTATTATTGTACACGTTAATTATTTATTTTACGGATTACCTACACTATTAATACATTAATTAATTTTTTTTATATAATCATTTTGGTCACATATTTTTGGATTAAATTTCAGACTTATACTTATTTTTTTTAATTTTTGCTTTAATTATTATATTATTTTAATTTGTATGATATCATTTACTGTCATTGTACGGCAATTGCATAGCAAAGTGTGTTTCGAATAATTTTGCGCTTACATGATTTTCATGAGTTTGTACGCGAACGGTAACGTTCAGGGTTCTTATGGCGAATTAAATTTGTCTCAAAGCGCAGCAACAATCGCACTAGTATTTTGTATTAATTAATCGCTAAAAAGGTATTGACAAAATGAACTAATTTACAATGATGAATTTGGGATTTTTTTAGGCTGATAGCAGCATCCAAGAACTGAGAACACAGCAAAAATTGGACATGAGTGGAGATACGGCTTACGTAAGTTATTTCAGCTGTCGAAAGAAATAATATACAAATTCAAATATTTATTTATTTATTTAAATATTTATTTATAAATTAATGTTTAAACTGCAACAAAACATTTCGGGACAAAAGTTCACTGTTTGACTTTTTTGGAAGGAGAAAATTACTAGCTTGGTATAAAAAAGAATAACATTTATTAATATTCAAATTAAAAAATGAGTAAATATAATATGTATTAACAATAGAAAATCAGAATAATATTGTCGAGTAATTTTGGCAATAGTCAATAATATATAATAATAATATTGTGGAATAATTTAGGCAATAATCAATAATATATAATAACAATATTGAAGAATAATTTAGGCAATAATCAATAATATATAATAATAATTTTGAAGAATAATTTTGGTAATTAACAATAAGAATAATATTGAAGAATAATTTTGGTAATTAACAATAAGAATAATATTGAAGAATAATTTTGGTAATTAAAAATAATAATAATATTGCCAATACAAAATGAATAATATTGAAATAATTCCCTGGATCCGCAGTTAAACTTCATCAAAGTCATGTCGGGAATTCTCATCACGATGCCGGAGCCTCCCAAGGAAATCACATCCGCCGTAAAGGTGGTCATGCGAGAATTGTTCAATGGTGAACCAGCCAAACAAGGCTATTTCTCCTACCTCACCACCTCCGTCCTCCGGGTGTTCGACAGTCCCCTCAGAACTCAGGTGGACACCATGTTTGGGATCATCATCATGATGTCCGACTCCAACTCCCCCATCAGTGGTGCTTCCCGGATAGTCCAAGACTTTATGGCATCCCCGAAAGCCTACCCCGTGTACGAGGACATTGAGAAATTTATCACGAATTTGTTCCAGCCCGCCATAACGAATGGCCCGACTCCCACCAACCAATTGGAGTCCGGCTTTGACATGAGCTTTTTAGGACGGCCGGCCAGTGGACGACATCCTTCTAATCCTGATCGGCGACAGTGACATGGACGTTTTTGATCCTGAATCGTAGAAATTAATCAAATTAATGCCTTTGTATGTATACAAATTACACAAGTTTTTATTTTGTGTATTCCGATTTGTTCTTTTGAAAATTTTCCACTCACATTTATCCCTGTCCATTTGCTCCCACGTTAAAATGCGGTTGGTGATAGATATTTCATGTGATATTTCTTGGTGTGTATTTTTGTGTTCAAAAAAATGATAAATAAAGCGATATTTATATGTATAAAATATTTGGAAGATTAATTAATTGCTTTTTTAAATACTCAAATTTTGAAGGGAAAAAATATCGCAAGAGAAACCGGGAAAATATCCCTTTGAAAGCGAGCGAAAATTGAATTGCTTTTTCATAATAAGCAAATATACATATGCTCATATTACACATATAGCTAAATATAATTCCATATACTTAGTTGCAATATGCTTATAATGACCTTTTCCTGAAAGGTCACTCAACCCACATGGACCTGACATTGTGTAATTGCTTTCCACTAAAACATGGAAGGTGTGTGTGGAAGAAATTGAGAGGAAAACATATTTTTTGGGCGTAGAAATAATTCACAGGATTCGATTTCATCCCCAAAAACGTACGTTATGGAAATATCCCGCATAATTAGCACCTGCGGACTCCTCCAGAAAGACAATAATGGAGTCAATGCCACTGATTGCTTTCCCTATCAGCATAATAAGGATTAATGTCCAGCCAAAAAACAAAGCGATCTGCATAATGATTAAAAAAAAAGATTGCAGGCGATAAAAAAAAACAAATTTGGCTGGTGGTATAAAAGTGAGAATGACGGTAATGTCATCCTACTAGTTGCTACTTGATTGCTTCCGCATTAAATTCCTCTTCCCAAGGAGCCAAGATTTATTAAGGACGTAGACGCCACCATGAAATTCCTGATTTTGTCCGTTGTCGCCGTGTGCGCTTCCCTCGCCGCCGCCAATGTCGTTGTTACGTCCCTGAACGTGGAGCAGCCCAAATCCGACGTCGGCCGACAGGATGTTGTTACTGAAGGTACGGAAGGTTTGTCCAGGATATACATTTTACGATTTATAATCCATAATTGTTCACACTTTATAATTCACAATTGTTTTGAATTTATAACACACTAAATTTTCTAATTTATATTCCACAAATATGTCCTTACGAGGTCTACAATTTTGTCCAATTTAGAATTCACAAGCATTTCCAATTTATATTCGGAAAGTTTTTATCATTTTCAATTTCATAAAGTTTTCTAATTTAATATAAAACTATTGTTTAATTGCTTTTAAGGTACAATTCACAAATTTTCTAATTCATTCTACACGAATATTTTTACTTTGCAATGCACAAATTTTTCCAGTTTGGAATATAGCAATTTGTCGTATTTAAGGTACATTTACATAGATAAGATATAAATTTGTCTTATTTGTGACGCACATATATTATTTATTTGTAATGAACAAATCCTAGCTATTTGTGATGCAAACATTTTTTTATTCTTATTTGTGATGCACAAGCTTTTTCAGTTTGTAATATGCAAAGTTTTCCTATTTGCGGTGCACAAATTTTTTCATTTGAAATACATTAAATGCTTCAATTCGTATCATATAAATTTTGCTACTTGTGGTACACAAATTTTCTAAATTGTTAAAACATACTTTTCCAATTTGCAATATACAAGCTTTTCCTATTTGTGATACCCACATTGTTTCCATATTTATGATGCATAAATTTTTTTTTAAATTTGTGATGCGCAAATTTTTCCTATAATTATGATACATAAATTTTTTCTGTATTTATTATGCATAAATTATTCCAATTTCCAATACACAAAATTTTCCCATTTGTAATATGCCATTTCCTGCCGTACATGTTCGATCTATAAAGCCACCAATTTATAATACAGTCGACTCTCCCTATAACGGCCTCCCATATAAGAGTTCTCACTCTATAGCAGCAGCAAAAAATTCTCCCCTAAAAAACTTTCTCCAATTAATACCATAGAAAATTATGTTTTCAATAACGGTTCTGCTCCATAACGGACAAAATTTGCTGCTTTATAGGGTACTGGTATAGGAAGAGTCGACTGTACACACATTTTTCCACAGTGCAAGCCGAAATGTTTCTAAGTTTGTAATTTATAAATTGCTGAAAGTAATTACCTACAGATTTTCCCATGTATTACCTACAATTTAAAAAACTTATAACCCCGCAAATAGTTGGAATTTATTATCCACAGAAATTCATTTTTGTTGTATTTAAAATCCCTGGATGTATCGTATACTGACATATATGATCATTTACAGAGCCCAAATGACACCTACATGTAAATATTGTATTTTGAACACCCTGACAGCTACCGCCGCCCCTCCAGTCGCCCCAAAGAAATGCCAGAACGCGACGGTGAACACGCAAGATTGCAGCTCCGTCATCGTCACTCGCCTGCCTTTCCTCTTCAACTTCCAGAACTTGAACCGCGTTTGCGACTGCGACGACGGCCAATTGAGATGCGAGCGCGGGGTGGGCTCCAATTTCTTCCAGCGCTTCCAGATCCCAGCCCTCCGCCTGGTCTACAATACGAACTGCAAATGCAAATGTCCCATCCCCGTCCCCATCCCCGATGTGGTCGAGGCTTCCTCAGTCAGATCGGATGTGCAGTAGATATTTACAAATATTTCCTGTAATGTAGCACATTTAGTCCTTAAAAAAATGTCAGCCTCGGTTTGTAAAATTTTTCAATAAATTCATCCATCTGGCCCGTCCGAGTACATATTACGTTCTTTTTGTGTTTTTTTTTTTGCATTTAACACTTATATTTATCGATAAACTTTAAATCAAAAATTTTAAACGACGAGGAACACTAAAAAAAATTAGTACATTAACAGCCATGGATTTCCCCGTTCAAGTAAAACAATGAATGTGCTCCAAATTTCTAGACAAATGCCTTTTGTGTGGGAAAAACAATAATTGACTTTAACGTATTTCTTTCTTCTGGCCTAAACAAAGGTCATTGTTTCTCCTTATATGAGCAGAGCAGGTCGGGATGCATTTCCGGCTCAAGTCAATTGTGTACTTTGAAAGTGAAAGCAAGTCAAATTGATATTTTAAAATAAAAATAAAAAAGGGAATATTTCTGGAATTAATTTTTAACATAAGCGGAAGTACTTTCTCTGGCATTTTAAGTGTTTATAGAAAAATATTAAAGATGAAGACGGTGAAAGCATCCCGTCGGACACTTGCTATTGTTCTTGTAATTACGGTTGGGTTAAATGTGTCTTTGGTCACGGCATGGTTTGAATTTTGTACCAGCTCCTCCATCCTATCTGTGTCCATCTCGGACTGTCCCTTTGGAGTCCTTTTCAAGTCCCCGCAGACGATCATGACTTGCATGTATCCAACGGCGTGAGTGGCATTTTAACTGTTTTTTTTTCTGGAGAAAATGGTGTATAAAAATTTGGGAATTTTGGTAAAATTATCCAGTCATGGGCTGCATTTAGTTTTATTTTATATTAGTCCATATCCGACATAGGCATTTACATATTAGTACATACAGTATGATTAACGTTTAGCACTGGAATTGAAATTTTTTTGAACATCATTTCATTTTTTCAAATTGTATCGGAATTTAGCTAAGAATCAGCCGAATTCACAGTAAAAAGGGATGTAAAATTTGCTTTGTTTTTAAATTCAATGTGCGCATATTGATCCCGTTTCAGACAGAATTTAATTCTTTGGTTTTTTAATGATTTGATTTGGAAATATGGCTGTAATTTACAAAGAAAATATCCGATGTTGAATAAACCTTTTCGGTTAGATCGAAATTAGATCTTTTCGAAATTTCCCTGAAAATTTGTCTGGAAATGTTCAAAAAAATTGGCGTTAATTGTTAGTGATTTTCTAATTTCGCTGTTTTCATATGCTTATTACATATTGCGCAGATTTTCATATATACAAGATACTAGCCTATTCGTTACTTAAAAGCAATACTGTGAAGCATAATTTAAACACAATTGATGTTGATATGCATATACAGTGGAGTCTCTACATAACAAGTCTCTTTATAACAACATTTCCCTGTAACAAAATTATTTTCCAGCCACTTGTACATGTATGGTGTATATTTTATGTTCTATACAACAACATTCCCCTGTAACAATATTTTTTCCCCTTCCATTCAAAGTTGTTATATAGACACTCCACTGTATGTAGATATAATTATGTATGTAGATACATATGTACTTATATTAATACCAAGAATTAATTACTTGCAAAATAACCTCCTTTGTAGAGGGGAACACATCGCCAATTTATGCACGGACGATCGGGACGTTGAGACTAGCCGCATGGTCCAGTACGTGGATGCTGGGATCAATGACGACGATGGGCCATCTAACGGTAGGGAAAAATACTAGCCCCCTTTATAATGCACAAAAATTCCCATATAAAATGACATTTTCCTTCCCTCAAATTCTTTCAATTGTTTTTTGTGGTAAACAATGGAAATTAATTCGTCGTCTACAATTCCTTCATTCAAACAGAGGCATACAGTACGGACAGTTGCAAAGATCCCGGCGGGGACGATTCCGACCCCGAATCCAAGTGCACTTTAGAATATCTTCAAATCACCAAGGACATCACCATCGTGGGTGCAGCGGACGAGCCCAAAGCCCTTGGGGAGGGCGGCTCCGAAGAAATGACGGACCCCTTTGATGACAATGAAACAAACATTGACAATCGCTGGAGCTACGACGTCAAAAATCAGACATTCCGGCTCTTCCTCTACATGAATGACCTTCTTCTGGATGAGAATGAGATGTTGCCCCAAATGCGACTTGTGAAGCTCATCAAGCTCAGCTTTCAGGTCCTCCGTCGACATTGCAGTACGGATTATGTCTCGGACACTTTTAGCCGGGAGGTGGAGAAGGCCTTCCTCTTCCTCGTCAGGGAGAGTGATCTAGAGCATGTGAAGGACATCTCCGTCCAGGAGTACTCCAAGATCAATTATGTTCTGGAGAAGTGCGTCAAGGGGGAGCCTCCGTATCCTTTCTATCTCGTCGGCACTGTTTGCAAAAGCTATACAAAAGTGCGCAAATTTATTTAATTCAAATTTTCTTTATTTTGTCCCGACAAAATGTTTTTCTGTTCCGGCCAAAGGTTTATTTGTCCCGGCAAAATATATCTTTGTCCCGGCAAAATTTGTTTTTATCCCGGAAAAGTTTGTTTTTGTCCAGGAAAAATTTGTTTTTGTCCCGGCAAAATTTGTTTTTGTCCCGGCAAAATTTGTTTTTGTCCCGGAAAAATGTTTGTTTGTCCGCGCAAAATGCATTTTTCTCCTCGCAAAATGTATTTTTGTCCTCGCAAAATGTTCTTTTTCTTCGGCAAAATGTTTTTTTGTCCCGAAAAAATCTTTCGTTTTCCCGGCAAAATGTTTCTGTGTCCCGGCAAAATGTTTCTTTATCCCGGCAAAAGGTTTCTTTGTCCCGGCAAAATGTTTCCTTATCCCGGCAAAGTGTTTCTTTGTCCCGGCAAAATTTATGTTTGTTCCACCAGAATTTGTTTTTGTCCCGAATGTTTTTTGCCCGGGCAAAGTTTACAAATATCTTCAACTACAAGGGAATTGCATGTATATATGCACATTATATGAATATTTACATGAAACGGCATAGGTCCGAAGCATAAAGAAGACATACCACGATGAGAAGACGGGAAAGGTAACTAATCGGACGCATCCCGTGAATATTGACAATGAATTTGCCTTCAAATGGGGCAAATACGACGTCCCCGTGGACGCCACTTGGAGCGCCATGGATTTTACTCACGGAATGTGCTACGGGACCTTCAAGGATGATATGAATAGCCACCACCTCTACGAACAGGCTCTCCAGAGACTCTTCACGCCGGAGTTAATGTACAGATGGTAAGATTTTCCTGGGAGAAAACAGCCCCCTTCTCCACTTCCTCTTTTTGGGGAAAGTTAGCGGGAAAAAATAATCAAAAAAGGAACAATTTCATTTAATTTTATTTTGAAAGGTTCCGTCCAGCAAAAATTGCTCAGGAATCCTTTTGGAACAACGTTTTGAGGAGCTATACGGATATCAGCATGCGGAATGTGGATGCTTGTATCCAGGCGTCTTATCTAGGCAGTCCCTACCTCCATCGGCTGGCCCGGCCTAAAATGAAGGCAAGTGCCACCACAGCCGCTCCCGCAGCGAGGAGGAAGTAAGACAGAAAAAATTCTTCAAATGCACATTGTTACATTTTTTAATTATTTATTTATTGTTATACACAGGTGTGTATATTGGATATAATTTTATTTTGTACCCAACTAATTCTATTAACTAATTGTAATATTTTCTGGCATGGATTTGTGTGATTGCAGGAGGCAGGCTGATTTTTCCCAGAGTGCATGGTGCTTGTCTTCGCAGGAGGAAAAGGATGCGGCCTTTAAGCAGGTTCAGGCCAAATGTTAAGGCTTGGGCTTCTACTACATTTGCCTTTCGGGAAAAAAAGAAAGAAGAAAGTGACCGGCACCGAGTCTGAATATAATTAATTTTTATTGAAATTATCCAGATGGTTGGGATTAGTGCAATAATTTAAATTTATGCATTAATGCAAAACGTTTTATGTAATACCTATTATGTACTTGACATTTAAAAAACAATGATTGCTTTATCTCCCGTTTGAATTGTGCGTTTTTACTTCTTCGATTTTTCAGTACTTGCGCGTGCGAATAATTAGAACCCTGTATTGCTGTATTTCTTTTAATTCGAATTTAATCTTGCATTTTGGAAGATTTTTATAAATTCACTGGTATAAACGAAAGCTCATATATACGTCAAAACAATGTTTTTTGAATTGACAAATAAATTTTGCTGCAGTGTGGATAAGATTTTAATAGATGTTTTTAGTATTGCAGTCGACTCTCGGTAGAAGAACTCTGAAGGAAAGGGCAAAAATGGTTGTTATGCAGAAAAGTTGTTACATATGTATGTATGTGGAACATTTAATATGTACATTGTATACACGAAAGGCTGAAAAATGAAGTTGTTATAGAGAAAAAGTTATTATAGGGAGAGTTGTTACAGAGAGAGTCTACTGTAGTAGAATTAATCGTTTTATATTCCTGATGTTAAACTCCGCAATCAAAATATGTTTCAAACCTTTTCTTACACTTAGCAGACTATACTTATGTACATTGTTATATGCACATATGTATATAGGCATGTAGCATAAATAACAGAAATTATAATTTGACCATACGTTCAATGCTGCCGTTCCTTCCGAACATATTTACAGAATTCACAGGTGCAATAAATTGTAATTGATTGTAGTTAATGAATTGAATAGCTAGGCTATTCGTTTTTAAACATCCAGACTAAATGTTTTTTTTTTTGCAATATTGATTTATTTATGTACGAACAAAAATTTGCGTCAAAATTTGTCGCCATTGGTTATACTTCTCCTTGGAATACAAAAATAAAGGACATATTTTTCTCGTTTACATTTTCAGGAATATATATCTCTCGATCAAATATAAGTGTACAGAACTACATAATATCGATTTGTTATATAGATAGACATCTCTGGAAAAGGTATCTTGCATTTTGTGGGGTGTTAATTTCGTCCAAAGGTCTTGGGAAGGAGGGTTTAGTAGCCTCCTTGCATCCCTCCTCCGTAAGAGGGGGCGGG
>JAQGBT010003617.1:0-19014 GCA_034698585.1 Disparrhopalites patrizii | reverse complement strand
TCTCCTTTTTCTCTCTCTTTTTCTCTCCTTTTTCTCACTTTCTCTCTCTCTTTCTCTCCTTTTTCTCTCTCTTTTTCTCTCCTTTTTCTCACTTTCTCTCTCTCTTTCTCTCTCCGTTCTCTCTCCGTTCTCTCTCTCTTTCTCTCTCTCCTTCTCTCTCTTTCTTTAGCCTGGTACAAATCCCTCGGAGTGGATTGGTTGGCAGTCAAGCAAAGCCATAAAAGGGGAGAAAATTGGGAAAAAATGACTAGGACCACTCTCCTTTAGTACGGTGTACCAAGGCCAATGTAGGGTTAAAAAGTACTTGGCTGTTGAATAATACATCATGCACATGATTTTTTTCTAAAGTATATAATATGTAGGAGAGATTTCTATAAAAACTGTGGGTCATATAAAAAATGGTGGGGGTGGATGATGGAGGATCTCTTCACACTGTTACAACAAAACTGGAGAGAAAGGCTCTCTCTCCCTTTTTCTCCCGTTCTCTCTCTCTCTCTCTCTCTCTCTCTCTTTTTCTCTCTCTTTCTCTCTCTCTTTTTCTATTCCTTTTCTCTCTCTCTTGAAAAAAAGTCATAACACTTGTAGAGTTCGTACAAACAAATCAGGTGGTTATTTAACTCCCTCAACAACCCTATTACATGTACATGTGTGCATGATACATACATATAGATATGTGTACATATAAGTACACATGAGTTAGTATCGTCCCTCCTAGATTAACCCAACCTGCCACAGAAAACCTTGTACATACGTTTTTTTTTCGGTTCTTATAAAAGTGTCCCTTATGTAAATTTTGCCCCCTTGAGCATGGTTTGGAAAATCTAATTTTCTTTTACAGCTTCCAAACATATAATAATATTATACCTTTTGGCTTATGTAAAAGTTTTCCTTGGGCCATTTACTTGATTCTCTCCTTCAAGCCTTTTTTCCCTCCCTTTTTCTTTTAAGCCTTTTTCTCCATGAAGTCTGGGGCCTTTTGCGTTCACATTGGACCTTCCCGTATTTTGCTGTTAAAAGCCTTATATTTGTATCCCTTCATTTCATTTGGGACTTTCCGCCCTTACCCAGAATCCATATGTCCCATGTATACGTATACATATGTATATATATACATACAGTGTATGTTCGTCATATGTAAATCCATGTAGTCCCTTCCTGATAAATTGTGTGGGACATAAGATCTCTCTTTTCTTCGTCATTAGTAGAAGGGTTAAAAAGGGAGAGAAAAAAATATATAAAAAAGGTATAGATAAGTCCAAGGCAAAGAAAAGGGTAGATAATTTGGTTGTTGTGTCCTTCAAGAAAAAAAATAATAATAAACTCTCTCCTTTTTTATTTATTGCTTCCTACACACATAATCCCCGAGTTTTTTCCATTATATTTATCCTGGAACCGTCGCCTATTCATCTGCGACAATCATATTTTTTTAAATAAATAAAAATGTTTAGTTAAATGCTCCCTAAACTTTCTCTTTAGGGTTTGTTTAGTACAATTTTGACCAGGCCCTGGCACCCCTTTCGTCCTTCAACTTATTATTCATCAGGGTCAAGAATAATTTGATGGTTAAAAATGAAAGTTTTTTCGTCCTATATTGAAATTTGTTTTTTTGGCCTTGGTCAATTTTACTTTTTTTTTTGAGAAAAAAAAGGGATTTTCTCCTGAACTTTTTTATTACCATAAATCTTTTTGTCTCATGCAGGCATAAATCTCTAGGAAATTATTTCTTTGGAGAGGCTTAATAGACGTAGCAAATAAGGTATAAGGTTAATAATGAAGTTAAGGGGCGTTAAAGGACGTCTTCATTTCTGGGCCTACCTTTTCTTTGGAGAAATGGTGGGATATAATATATTTTGCCTTGTATATTTAGTGGAAGAGTTTTGAAGGGCATTAGGCATAAATGTCCCTTTTTTTCTCCCAAAGGGGCTTGAAGGGTTCCCTTTAATGTACGTTCACAATATTGTACCTTATTTTGAGACTCGACAAAATTACATGAAAAAATCAGACCAGCAAGCTGTGTATGTGCCCTGAGCACAATATTTGAGGATCGCTTATAATTTTTTGAGATTTTCACCTTACAAAAAAGGGCCTTAAAAATAGACTTTTACATTCTGAAAAAATGAATTAACTTTGTATGACTTCTACGCCCGTCGCATTATCTATGTGATTTCCACTGGTTAATATTCCTTGTAGATGTACTTAAATGGATTATTTTGTAATTTAGAAAAATAACCAAGCTTCTTCCCGAGAATTGAAAGAAGTACAAAGCCTCAATTTTCCTTGGGGAACCTGATACACTTCGTGTGAATTCACTCAATACAAGGATTTTGAAGGAGGAAGTCCCATTTACAGAAGAAGATGCTGAGGCACAATAAAAATCATTAGGATACTTTTAATAAAGGCCACATAGCCCCTCTCCCCCCAAATGAACAGTGTCAAATGTGTAAACATCAACACGAAAAAGAGTAGAAAAAAAATTATGAGGAAGTATTTTCAAAGAGAGTTAAAGCACGTATTGACTCGGATAAAAAAAAAAAGGTTGCTGTTAAGGCAAAATCATCCCCATTTGTTTCCTTTGGAGGTGGAGGAGGAGAGGGCAATGGAACAAAGTCATGAGTGACAAGGAGGAAACCGCAAGGAGATGAGCTTGTGACAAAATAAACTCATCATCATCACCAACATCATTCCGCATGAGAGGGGAAAGATAAACTTTTGTCGAAAAAAAAAAAGAAATTTGCATAGAATTATATTTCCCCACAAAAGTTTATTCTTAGCCCACTCAATCTGTTTCAGTTTCTTTTTTTTTTTTGCCACAAGATATTTGCATTCGTAAAAGGGTAAAATCAAATGCGACAGCACGTAGACGCGGAATTTTTTGGCAAGGATCCTAATGACACAAAAAAATTGGCTTATTCTTCTTCTTTTTTTTTGTAGGGGAACTTGTAAATTTTTTTTCTCCTGTGTGTGAAGAATCCACTGAAAAGATGATGATATGGATATTGATGATGATGCGGGTAGAGCAAAAAAAACGGAGGAAGATTCTTTAATCCCATCAATGCATCAAGTTTGCAGATTATCATCAAGGCACATAAGGAAGGGAAAACAAGGAGAAAAATAAGTGGAGAGGAACTCCATGTGGAAGATGCAGGTGCGGATTTTTGGCAGATTCCGATTTGCACATCAACACTCCCTTTTTTTTCCTCTCTTTTTTTTTCTTCCGTTGGGAAGAGGAATTCTAGGAACTCTTTAAGGAGAAATTGATGTCAACAAGGTATTATGATAAGGAATGTGTGTGAGTGTGTGAGCAGTAGAAATAGACCTTCTTTTAGATTTAAAGAGCGAAAGCAAAGAAAAAGAGATCGAGACTTACAAAAGTGACAAGAAAATAAATGTTCCTCATTGCCCCTCCAAGTTTCTCCTTCGCGAAAATGGGAGCTATGCAGAAATTGACAGTTTGCACTAAAGAGGGTGACAACATAATCTATCACCGTCCAAATGGCCGTGGATTTTCATTGCCTTTTTTTTGATGAGGGAGTTAGCTAAGAGCTGATGATAAGGCTACCAGATTTTGCGACCCGAATTTTACGACTTTTTGAACACTTTTTTCTAACTCGATCCATACAAATTCCCTGTGAAGCACGCGGTCATACGAATTCATAAAATTTGATGGCTCAGCTTAAAATAGAAGAATTCAATCAATTTGCCATTTGTGACACAAATACTGATGCAAAAACCGTTTACGTTGCGTACGCAATCAAGTAAATAGGCTTTGCCCAGGACGCCAAATTTTAAAATCACACTGCTCCAGAGAAATAATTCCCTGTTTCTGTACAAACATTTCCTGATTTTTGGGTGAAAACACCTTAAAAAGTAGGCACTCGGACGCACAAATATTATGTCGCAACCCTTAGCAACCTATGTAACGATATTTTTATCCTTACATAGCCTCATATAATGTAGAATCAAATCATTGGTTCGTTAAACTACCCAAAATGTCTCTCGGTGCATGTTTCACATAATGCATCTGGGATTTAATTAGGACGATTTGTTTCATACGGTCATCGATTAATTACGTCATTATGAAATTCACATCAATTGTGACATTCACATCATCCTGAGTAATTAATTGAGTCAGTGCAGAAAAATCAACGGATTTTTATCGTTACAATACTTACATGACAAATACATTAATTTTCGGAGGTGGTATAATGAGTAAAAATGTAAAAAAAAAAAAAAAAAACAATAATTTGCTCCTCACTCCGCCCAAAGAAAAGAAAGAGAAGACTCTACTTGGCCAGGGAATGAATGCGGAATCTACGTGTAAGCGGTATGATAGCATAGAACAAAATCTGATTCCCATTACGGATGGAGATGGACACATCTACAGTCGACTCTCAATATAACAGTCCTCTCTATAAAGGCACTCTCACTATAACAGCAGTCTGGGATCTCCCCGAGAGCTTTATCAAGTAAACGGCTCCTTCTATAAAAGCACTTGCTGTAACAGCACTTTACCTATAACAGCAGGGCTTTCCCTTCCCTGGACCACATTTCTCTCACTATAACAGCATTTTCTTTCTACAACAGCATTCAAATAAGATCAAATACCCTTTAAAATTAACTTTTTCTCTATAACAGCACTTCAACTATAAAATATCGCGATTTTATTCAACAAAAATGCTTCATTTTGGAAAAATTGCGTAAATATTGAAATCAACTGTTAAATTATCAACACTTATGTCTGAAATTGCTGTAAAATAATTATTATTATTATTTTCGTGCTCAGTTTTCTATAACAGCATCTAACTATAACAGCGTAATTTCATGCTCAGATAGGGTGCTGTTATAGTGAGAGTCGACTGTATTGGGAAATCCTCCCACAAATGATTGAAAGGTAGCTAATTATTACGGCCGGAAAAAAAAACCTCCCTCTCCGTACCACTCCTTCCCCCCCTCACCCTTCATGCCCTGGAGTAAGGAGCAAAGTCCATGGAAGATGACGAAGACCTGAATGAAGAGACAAACATAGCCAGTCTCTCTTCTCTCCTACGATGGAACAAAAAACATTTTTTGCACCATTTGCATACAATGTCTCCACATGTATGCACACTGTGATTGTTGCTGTAAAAAAAAGAAGAAAAAATATATAAAGAAAATTGAGCTTCCATGCAGGAAGGAAGATTTGCCCGGGGCTTGTTAAACTTGAAAAGCAAAACATTGGAAAAAAAAGGATTTTCGTCGTAGTAAACTCATCCAGACTTGTCCAAAAAAAAAAAGTTTTACTACGAGTAACCAGCTGATATTTTACTACGAGAGGAATAGTAGTAGTACCACAACCAAAAAAGGAAGGGACTGAAAAAAAGTGGGTGAGAGAGAGAGACTTTACAGACGGAGAGAAAAAGCCTGATCTCTTCTTCGTCTTTGCCAAGGGAAGGTCTTTGACCCACAAATCATCATCTATCATCAACACAGCATCAGCATTAACTTTTACCAGATGAGATGCACCTGCTACTACGACTTCCCTTCCTTCCCCCCTTTAGAAACTCCTTTTAACTATATCTTCCGTATTGGAAAAAAAACACTTGGAAGAAGGAGTAGTCTCTCTTCCCTTTTTCAAAAGTCTTCCCTTTTTTCCTCGTCTGACCATGAGGGTCCATAAAAAGTAGCTGTACTTCTTAATATATGCATGTGTATAAGGAATAATAATTATGTAAGGAAACCAACGACGACCACTTCGGCACTGGGAGTAAGTTCGGGGGTGGGAGGAATAATAATGACATATACACTTTTTCCATGTATTAAGAGGGATATACCTATGCACATACACATGTGGACAGATATAAGGACTTATGACTTTAAAAGTTGACGGAGGAGGATTATTATCATTGTCAGTTGAGGGCTGATTTTTTTTTCCTGGAGTTGTTACAACTATTATCACTGTCTGTTGGATAATAAGCACAACTTTTCCTTTTTTTTTTTAGTTTTTTCATCTCTTTTATATTCCTTTTCATCTTTTATCCCCATGGATATTTCTCTTAATTCTGGCTCCGTCTTAATTTTCTCATTAGCGTCCTTTTTTTAAATTTTGTTTTTAATCTTATTTTTTGATGTTGCATTTTTAATCTAACAATTCTCTCAATTTTCTCTCTTTTTGCTCTTTGTCTCCCATTTCTCTCTGGCTCACTCTGATTTTTGTTTGCTTCGCTCCTTTTCATCGCTTCTGTCTATTTTCTACTCGATTTTCTCTGACCTTCCATTGATGTTTTTCTTCTCTTCTTTTCTTTCGATTTTCATCCTTTCTCGCTTTCCATCAATATTTTTCTTCTCTTTTCTTTCGATTTTCCTCTTTTCTCGCTTTCCATCAATATTTTTCTTCTCTTTTCTTTCGATTTTCCTCTTTTCTCCCTTTCCATCAATGTGTTTCTTCCCTTTATTTTCTTTCGATTTTCCTCTTTCCTCGCTTTCCATCAATGTTTTTCTTCTCTCTCTTTTCTTTCGATTTTCCTCTTTTCTCGCTTTCCATCAATGTTTTGCTTCTCTTTCTTTCGATTTTTTCTTCACTTTTGTTCTGTCAATTTTATCTTCCCTTTCTTCCTTTTGATTTTTGCTTCTCTTTCTTCTGTTCGATTTTTGCTTCTCTTTCTTCCTTTCGATTTTTGCTTCTCTTTCTTCCTTTCGATTTTTGCGTCTCTTTCTTCCTTTCAATTTTTTCTTCGCTTTCTTCCTTTCAATTTTTTCTTCTCGTTTCTTTCTATGTTCTCCTTTTTCTTCCCTTTGATTTGACTTTTTGTCTTCTCTCTCTCTCCTCTTCTGCCATATTTTTTCTCCATACTTCCTCCTTTCCCGATTTTGTTTTTCCTTTATTTTATTCTCCCCGGTTCTAGATATCATCCCTTTCTATTATCCCCCATTTACTCTTTTCTCATGTACAGTTTACCTCCCGGAATCTATAGATTATTATTTATTAACCATACTATGCAATGTAGGTATACGTGTAGGTAACTTGTGTAGCTATTAGCTATATACAGTTAGCTATTTAGGTTGTTCCCTCTCACTCTCAGTATTCATAAATCAAAGTGTGGCTGCTCAATATTTTTAATCTAATGAAGAGAAGATGAGGAAGGAGAGGAGGAGAAGGGAAGATGGATTTTCTATTCCTGGGCTTCCCCTATAACTCTCCTTATAATAATAATAAGTATATATACAGAAGCCTTAAAATATGGAACGTTGACTATCTGGAGTAAGACTACCGTAGGACGTAGCAGTGAAAGAAAGTGCGTGTGTGTAATTTCTGGAGAGATAATAAAAAATAAACAACTCTCTTGTTCATTTACAACTCCCTGCACACGAAGTGATGGTTCCCCGTCTTTTCCAACTGTCCCAAGTCCTATTTATGGGGATGTAATATGGATTGGTAGACGTGGTGAGGTAGATAAAAAAAGAAGTTACGACATGAGATATAGTTTTGTCAGACAATTTTTTTCCTACACAAGACCAGAAGCTTTTTGGAGAAAGACACTTTGACTTTACCATTATTCACACGTTATTAACGGCCTCTACATACGATGTACCATCTGATTTGGCCCCGGGGCTATGCCTGTGCAAATGTGTCTGTTTTTTATTTAGTAAAACCAAAATGGACATCAAAATGGCTGCCAATCTGCACAATGAAGCTGAATGGATCAAGAAAAAAATTACATATTCCGATTTGGATCTAAAAACTAAATAAAATTCTCACCTAGAACGCACGTGTCAGGTTAAAGGAATAAAATATATTAGCCCTTTGGTAATACCACAAATGCTCATAAACACCATCATGAAATACTATAGCATGGAAAAATGTTATATACACAAATAAAAGTGGTGGAAAAAAAAAATCTTAACTGTCATCAGTTTATTTATTGGTGGCTTTCTCAACCTTTTCCCCTTCTCCAATGCCCAACAAGTGTCCCAAGACACCCAATAAACAAAAAAAAAACCTTTTTTCTACATACATGTGTATCCACGTTTAAGGTTCCCCCTTATTTTATTGCATGCATAATGTCCCATGTTATACAATGTGTGCCTCCCTCCTCAGACAAGGAGGCTGTTCAAATTTGGAGGGGAAAAAAAGTGACACGATCCTTCAATATGTAATAGCCTGACGACTCTCCAGCTCAATTTCCAAACATATGACTAATGAGTTCCAAACGTCCCGGAGAAATTACACTTGACAATCGCATTACTACCGTATTTCACCCAACAAAAACCCATTTAAGGGCGGAGGACGAAGGAGACAGCATCCTTCACAGCTCCATCACACAATGTACATGTATTACAAACCATTGGACCTATACATACATACAAAGTGTCGCCCTTACATGACACATTGTAAAGTACTGATAGCGTACTCACCATCATTTGGCCCCGGAGAAGGACCACAAGAAGAAGTGGGCTAAAGGGCAAAATTGATAGACAATGTTGTCAACTGTGCAAAGGACAAAAGGAGATATTAGGTGTTATTATTACGGACGATCCCGGAAAGAGACAGATACAGAGAAAGAATAAGTGCGAGAAAAAGGGAAGAACATGAACAAAAAGATGAGAAAAATAGGGAAAATGTGAGAGAGAAAACGATAAGCCAGAGAGCGCATGATGTATAAAAAGCTAAGCATAGCGAAGACGACAGAGAAGAGAGACAAGGGGAGACAAGGAGAAAGAAAAAGCAAAACGGAGACAGAGAGAAAAAGCACGAGAGAGAGAGAAAGAGAGAAGGAGAGAGAAAAAGCAAGAGAGAGAGAAAGAGGGAGAAGGAGAGAGAAAAAGCAAGAGAGAGAGAAAGAGAGAGAAGGAGAGAGAAAAAGCAAGAGAGAGAGAAAAACAAGAGAGAAAGAGAGAAAAACCACGAGAGAGAGAGAGAAAAAAACCACGAGAGAGAGAGAGAGAGAGAGAAAACAAAACAGTAAGGAAAAGCACGAGAGAGAGAGAGAAAACAAGAGAGAGAGAAAGAGAGAGAAGGAGAGAGAAAAAGCAAGAGAGAGAGAAAAACAAGAGAGAAAGAGAGAAAAACCACGAGAGAGAGAGAGAGAGAAAACAAAACAGTAAGGAAAAGCACGAGAGAGAGAGAGAAAACAAGAGAGAGAGAAAATGAGAAAAAGCACGAGAGAGAGGGAAAAACAAAACAGTGAGGAAAAGCACGAGAGAAAGAAAAAGAAAGAGAAGGAGAGAGAAAAAGCAAGAGAGAGAGAGAAGGATCCACAAAAATAAAGGGAGAAACATAACAAGAGAGTGATAAAAAAGGAAGAGAGAGAGAGAGAAAGAAGAGAGAGAAAGATCTAGAAAAAGCAAGAGAGATGGAGAGATAAAAAGCGAGAAAGAGAAAGAGAAGGAGAGAGAAAAGCAACAGAGGTAGAAGTAGAGCGAGAAAAAACAAGAGACAGAGCGAGAGAAAAGGGAGAGAGGTAAGAGGAAGAGAGAGAGAGAGAGAGAGAGAGAGAGAGAGACAGAAATGAAGAAGCAAGAGGAGCATATCACAATAATGCACGTTGTAAAACTGTCGACCCCAAAAACTGTTCGTGTTAAAGCTCCAAAAAGTAATAAAATCATAAAACTATTGACAAACAACGGAAAGGCAGAAAAAAAAGAAACAAAGTTCCTTATTTATTCGTCTTGCCCAAAGTCTCCTTGATCTTCCTCATGGTCCTGTATTCCTTTACTGAACCTTCGGATATGCACGTGTAGATACATAAATGTATAGATATTCTCCCTAGAAAGGACGGGTATTTACCCCACTTTGAAGGAGATGCTCCTTTGGTGAAGTGTACTTGTTATTTTCTCCATTTTTTATGGATGTTGTTGATGCGAGGGACAAACCACCACTTTTTTGAGGGGAGCTTTGTTGACAAACACATTGGAGACTGGCTAGTATTGGATCCTATTAACTCCAGTTTCTGTAGGAATGATACAGGGGTGTGAGACTATATGTACATATTTTGGGTGTACGATGTGGAAGTGAGTGATTTTGGAAGAAGTCATGCTAATACCCATGGAGTTACATCTGAGATATAACTGTAGAATTACAGAGATAAAAATGGGAGATACAATTTTAATTGTCATCGTGTGGTGAAATGTACTTGCGATAGAGCGGAGGGGAAATATTCGGTGATTAGCCTTCGAAATGTGCTTGGGAGCTAGTAGAACATGAGATGCTTCCGAAATCAATCAGGGAAGGGTGTAATCACCCGATTTTTCGGTGGGTGGAAGGGGAAATGAGATACTATTCAATAGCTTGGCTTCTCTCTCTCTCTCTCTCTCTCTCTTTCATTGCTCTTCGATTCGCATTTTTCTCGTGTCTCTTTCCGTCCGTTTTTATATTTCTTTCTGTCACACTTTCACCCTCTCTGTCTCTCCTTCCTTATCTGATGCCTCACTTTCCGTCCCTTTCTTTCTTTCCTCCTTCTCTTCTTTGTCTCTTTTTCCTTCACTTTCTGTTTTTCCTGTTCTGATGTCTGTATTCCGGGCCAAATTGCTTCTCTTCGTCTATATTTATTGTTTCTCTTTCTCCTATTTGCTACTTCTTCTTCTATCTTCTTTTCTCCTCGCTCGTATCGCTGTGATTTGCTCTCTCATTTTCTCCTCACTCTTTTCTCTGTGATTTGCTTTCTCATTTTCTCCTCACTTTTCTTTGTGATTTACTAACTCATTTTCTCCTCACTCTTTCCTCTGTGATTTGCTTTCTCATTTTCTCCTCGCTGTTTTCTTCATGATTTGCTCTCTTCTTTTCTCCGCGCTATTTTTTAAAAATTTACTCTTTTTTCTTGCTGTTCTTCTCTCTTTAATTTTCTCTTTTTTAATTTTCTGTCTCCCTTCGTTTAACCATGCTCGTTTTTCTTTAATTTTCTCTCTTTTCTTTTATCCATGGTCTATTCTGTTTAATTTTCAGTCTCTCTCTGGCTTTTTTCTGTTTAGTTTCCCGTCTCTCCCTGGCTCTTTTTCTCCCTCTCTCTGTTTCTCTCTCACTGTCTCTGTCGTTCTCTCTCTCTGTTTCTCTCTCGCTGTCTCTGTCGTTCTCTCTCTCTGTTTCTCTCTCGCTGTCTCTGTCGTTCTCTCTCTCTGTTTCTCTCTCGCTGTCTCTGTCGTAATTAATCTCTCTGTCTGCCTTTGTTTATCTTGCTCTTGATTTTGTCTTGCGTCTTTCTCTCTCTCTAAATTTTCGTTTTAATAACAATATTATAGAGAGTAATTTTCATTTATTCTTGAACCAACGTTTACATGCCTTTATTGAGCACCGATAGGTCGCTTTCCTCTACATGCAGGGACGTGTGGTGGTATTGACCCGGGACCATGTCCATGTGTCCATTTCCATGCTATTGTGTGTCTGATGAGGTTGCGGGAGGGGGAGAGACCTCCATCAAAGATTTTACTGCCCACACTTCCCACTTTTACAACTTGACCAAAGAGTGCACATTTTCTTTTTTTTGTTCCTCTCTCTCTCTCTGTCTCTTTCTCTGTAGCCGCCATTTATTCCCTGCCTTTTGTCACTCTTGTTTCTATTTTCCGCCTTCCCTTGAACTTTGCTTTTATGTCCGTTAGTGCAAGGGTGCGGTAGGAATTTTTAGCGGAGAAGGTCCTTTTTTTTTACATTTAATACGACATTGAGACTGCCAATGCCAAGTGAGTAGCCTCAAAGTAGGTCACTTCCAGAATTCCAAAAGTACACTGCATTTCCAAGGGCAAACCTATATTTTATCCAGAAAGTGACTGCCAAGGAGAAAAATTGCTTGGAAGTTGTTTAAATCACAAAGAATACACTTAAAGTACGACATTAGTATAAAATCTAAAAAAAAAGCAGGTTTTGATTGAATTTTCTCCGAGACATTTTCGTTTGGAAGAAAAATAACTTCCCCTGGGAAATTATATCATAATAAAGGGCATAATGGAGACTGTACAACAATAAGACTCATTTCCCACTGTCATTACGGATTCTGCGAGGGGAAAAAAAAAAAGAAATCATTCCTTTGCATGCAATGTGCCAATGATGACCATCATTTCCTGTCCTGGACAGTCCACAAAGAGTCTTTCCCTTTCTCAATGTGTGGTAGCTTGGATTTTTTTTAGTGTCTACATCCGTATATACATACATACATATGTATAAATGTTATAGAACATAAAATAACTCCTCCATAAATGAATAGTTACCCTCCTGGAGTCATCAAAAGTCCAGCTTGGTCCAAAATCTTTCCCATTTCGTATGCACATGACGAGGGACTGTCGTAACCGGACAAGTAAATACATATTACGGGTATTATTGTCTTCTCCATGCATTGACATCTCCTTATACTGGTGAAACATAGATTTTTTATATAGCCTTTTACTCTCGCCTTTGCAGCTCTATCCTTGCATTAAACCAGCAGTCATACCAAAATATAAAAAAAAACCGATGGAAAAGTCAAATATATGGATAAAACATAAAAGAAAAGAGGAAAAATTCGGCTACACATAGAGAAATTTGGACAGACGTGGTAATTACACCGAGGAAAAGAGAGAGAGAAAAAAAGAGAAGCTGAAGAGGAAATAGAGACAGTCTGCAGAGACAAATAAGAGGAGAAATGAAGAAGAATATGACAAAAGACTTGAAAGAGACGTAAAGCCCGACGAAGGCGAAAGGGTAAAAGTCAAACAGGGAAAAGGGAGAATCTTGATCTTTTACTACGGCCAAATATATGAGGAAGATATCACCAAAATAAAAAAAAGGGCTGGCTCCCGAATACTGACATGCAACCATAAACTTCATATGGAGTCGTAGTCCACCGAATTCCTTCCGTCCACCTCTCAGCAATAAAAGACGTCCGCATAGACATACATATATACTACATTCAGGATTCAGCTTTATACACATGGACATCATGCAGAAAGTAACGTGTTGGTAAATGCCACCATCAGCGTAAGAGACATGCATATATGTGTGTATGTAATTACATATGAAAACATACGTACATGTGTATCTATGCTCCTTTGAATATGTATAGGAAGGGAAACCTCTCTTGCTTTTCTCCGCCACTTACTTACAGAAGTCAATGTGGAATGATCGTAAAGGCCAGCCACTTGGAAACATGTCTCTGTTAGATTTGCTCACTTTATTTACCATACAACCCTTTCCCTACCACCGAGTGCACTCAAATTCTTCCGCTGGACCTCCTCTGCCTTTTATTTTATGCATTTCCTCTTATCATTTAACAGGTCGTCTCTCTCTCTCCTTCTTTTACATTTTCTCTCGCTCTTTCTCTCTCTCTTGCTTTTTTCCTTCTCTCTCTCTTCCTTTCCTTTTTCTGTCTTCTTTCACTCTCTCTCTTCCTTTCCTTCTGTTTCTCTCTTCTTCCTTCTTTCTCCTTCCATCTCTCTTTATTTCTTCTCTCTTTCTTTCTTTCTCCCTTTCGTTCTCTCACTCTTTTCTCCCGTCTTTCTGTCGCTTTTCTTCCTTGATTTTTCACTCTATATCTGTCTCTATTGTTGGTTCTTTCCCTTTTTTGCACTTCTTTTTCTCCATTTTCCCTCATTTCTTTTTTACTTTTTTCTCGCTTTTTCCTTTTACTCCTTCTCTCTCTTTCCGTTTCTCCCTCTTTACTCTCTCCTTTCTCTCTTTCATTGCTTTTTATCTTCTCCTTTCTTTCTCTCTTCGCTCTTGTCTCTTCTTCTCTCTTGTCTTGCTCTCTCTTTTCTTCTATTTTCTCTCTCTACTTTATTTACATTTTTCTGTTTTCTACTCCTTTCTCTCTCTTTTCTTCTATTTTCTCCATCTACTTTATTTATATTTTTCTGTTTTCTACTCCTTTCTCTCTCTACTTTATTTATATTTTTCTGTTTTGTACTCCTTTCTCTCTCTTTTCTTCTATTTCTCTCTCTCTCTCTCTCTATTCATTTATTTTTTCTATCTTTTCTGCTCCTTTCTGTGTCTCTTTTCTTAACTCTTTTCTGTGCCTCTTATTTTCCTTTCTCTGTCTCTTTGCTTTTCCTTCCCCACTTTCTCCTTAATCCTTTTCTCTCTCTCTTCTTGTCCTTTTCCGTTTTCTCTCTCTTTCCTTGTCTTTTTCCTTTCTGTTTACCCCTCCAACCTCGTTTTACTTCCCTCTGTCCTCATCTTCCCCTCTTTCTGTCTCCCTTTTTTCGCTCGCCTCTGTCAAGGATCCTTGCTCTCCCCTTCCCCTCCTCCCCCTTTGATTTCACTTGTCTTCCCCTCCACTTTGAGTACCTCCACTCTTCCATTTCCATGTATGTAACTACCCTCCGCTTAACACCCCAAAAGGCTTGGAAAGGCTTCCCAGAGAAAAATTCCCTTGTAAATGCATCCCTTTTGGAACCTGCTACCATTTGTTTGGATGAGAAGGAAATAGAAATAGAAAGGGAGAAAGGGGAAAAAAATAGATATAAAAATAAGGAAATCTACCCGGCTTTTATTTTTACGACCCAGAAAAGCTCTCCATTCGGTGGTTTTCTTCTGTTTGTGACATGTAAGACTCTTGCTCATCATCATCCTCATCACCGCCACTGACCGTGTGTATATCCCGGCGTTGTAGTCGTACCAAAGAAGTTATATATGCGGAGTCATAAAATGCAATCATAAAAACGGAGAGGGACTTGAATAAATTAAGTCACAATAAACATTCGTCGACCCCTTCCTATAGCCAGGCCATGTATTAGGGAGCATCTAACATCTTATTCAATCTGGGGGGATGATGAAGAAGAGGATATAAACCGCACCATTCTCTCTCTTTTTCCCTTTTTACTAAATACCCACCGTTTATGGGGGGAGGGAAATCTCTTTTGAATAAAAATATGATCTTTTCCTTGTGAGTGGACAAAAAGTCTTTTTGATTTCTCATTTTGTCTCCTTTTTTCAACTTGGATTTTTTCCCCACCTTTTCTCACGCTTCATCCCCTTTGTGGTTTATGGGGTGAGGTCCTGTATGGAAGGTATATGAGAGAAAAAGTGTGGCAGATCGTGTGCAGGTAATTTTTATAGGAATTGGCAGGGCGTTGATTTTCTTGGGGATGAAACATAATAAAGTTGTCCGGGACATTTATCCATGGGATTATACGTATGATAATAAAATTGAAATTCAAAAGACTTTTTTTTATTTTTTTGGTGAAGAGAGAATTTTTTTTTAAAAATTCTGGAATAAAATAAAATGAGAAAAATGTCGGGATGACAATAATAGGGGTAATATGGGGAGATTAATTGAAGAATAGCACCGGAGATAAGATGTGGTTTACACTCCATCGTAAAAATCTTAATTGAAGAACTTTCCCCGTCTTATGACGGGAGGATATAATGTCATAAATGAATGGAATGGAAGCATCCAATAAAAATTCATTTGTTCCATAAGTAAATAATGGACGAAAAGAAAACCTGGACAAATAGACCAAAGGATTTTTTTTTTACTTTTCTTCCCAGATTTCCCTTGCTTTGGAAAGTTTGATGAGAAAACCGGTTCCAGTGGAAGGAGAAAAGCCTTGGAGATGTGGAGATATAAAATATATGAAATATATGACAAGATGAATCAATTCAAAAATCTTTTTTTTTTCCCCCTGGAAGATTTTTTGATTTTTGTGGTAAGAAGTGAAAGGTTTATAATTCTCCGTTGGCAGGGCTTTTAATTGTATTGCAATACTTATTTGCATAGGAGGTAATTGTTGTAATGAGATTAAAACGATAAATTTCCCGAGTACTATACGGAGGGATGTATAGGGGCTTTCATAGGGAAATGAACTACCTTTTTTTTCCATATGGAATAAAGGGTTAAAGGTAAACACTGCGGAGGGAGCTTATCTTTGCATGTTCCTTAATTTCTTCCATCGTCCTGTCTCTCTCGCTCCTCCTCACACACACACAAGGAGTCATTCATCAGTCCAACGAGGTAATCATCAAGGGAGATAATCATAATATGGAGGTTCTTTCATATTGTTATTTTTTTTATTCTTTTTTTTTTACGAAAAAAAAAATCACAGTATTATATAAACCTACTTTTATTGTTCCTCCTCCTTTCCCGTCTCCTCCATGCGTGGTTACATTTGAGCCACGTAATAAGTATATTTATGTTATATATAGATAATGTTGGCAGTGCCAGGACGGAGAGAAGTGGAGGATAAATATGGGGGTAATTACATGAGAAATGAGCTACTGCTCCTTTCCGAAATGTGCAATGAATTTGAAAGTGAGTTTTTCTTTATTGTTACATTACAGACCATTTTTTTGGGGGTGAGACTGTAGATTAGTGGGAGCGATGGGAGAAATATGGAGAAAAATCGGGGAACAGGCTAGTCAATAAATGCCGCATGAATCGGGTAGGCAATTCCTGCGGAAGCGAGACGCAGAGAAGGAGAAATCAAAATTTTTGGAAAAAGAAGACAAAAACGCAAATGGAAGGATAATAGAAAGACAAAAGCAAGAAGTGGTAGACAAAAATAAATGAGAAAGAGAAAGACAAAACGACGTTAGAGAGAAAAATACAAAAGGGAATTCGAGTGAGAAAAACAAAAATAAATATGAAAGACAAAGGCAGAAATGAATTAGAGACAATAAGGGAATTGAAAAGAGAAAAGCAGTAATAAATTGAAAGAGAAGTAAAAAAAAATACATTAGAAAGAGAAAGACAAAAATAAACTAGAAATAGAAAGACAGAAATAAATTAGAGAGACAAGGTCAGAAATTAATTAGATCGAGAAATCCAGAAATTAATTAGAGAAAGAAAAAAAGGAATTCAAGAGAGAAAAACAAAAATAAATTGAAAGAGTAAGAAAAAAGGGAAGCAGAGAGAGAAATACAAAAGGGAATTCGAGAGAGAAAAACAAATAAAATTAGAAAGAGAAAGACAAATAAATTAGAGAGAGAAAGGCAGAAAAAAATTAGAGAGAAAGACAGAAATAAATTAGAGAGAAAGACAGAAATAAATTGGAGAGAGAAAGACAGAAAGGAAATTGAGATGAAAAAGCAAAAATAAATTAGAAAGAGAAAGTTAAAAAGGGAATTGGAGAGAGAAAAGCAAAAATAAATTGAAAGAGAAAGATAAAAGGGAATTAGAGAGAGAAAAACAAAAACGAATTGAAAGAGAAAGATAAACGGGAATTAGAGAGAAAGGCACAGGGAAAATAAGAGGCAGAAATAGCGATACAGTAAAAGGGGAGGACGAGAGAAAGCAGAAAGAGAAGCTAAAAGAAAATGAACAACACCGAGATGCTGTGATACATCGGAGAAAGAGACGGGCTGAGGTACAATTATTACCGCCTTAAACAAAGATAATTCTTACCTAGGAATAGTAAACTGGGCGAGAAATATAGGGTAAAAGAGCCAAAAAAATAAGCCAAGATTAAAACCAAGTCTAGATTTTGAAAAATCATTTTTCATCTCCCCTCACACGTCTTCCCCGTTGTAGGAGAAACAGTCGTGAATAAACTTTTTCAGTCTTCCTCCAAAAAAAAAAGACAAGTAGTAGGAGCTAAGAGAAGCAATCAAATGATGTGGTAGCAAAGCCGGGGAAGGAGCAAAAAAAAGTTGCTGGGTAACTACCGTCTTTCAAGTATCGTGCTAACAGTAACAAGATTGCTGTGGCAAATGTCAGTTTAATGGCTGTTGTGAAGACTACCAACCACCAGAAAAAAAGGAGAACAACTCTTTTTTTTCCACCTCCCTGTATATTTTATGCATAAGAAAACTTTTTGGGATTGTCTTGGAAGATTTTGGAGAGAATAAATCATTTGTTCTGGAGTTTTATTTTTTTTCCGGGATTGATAGTAATAATAATAATAAATCTATGGTCAGAGAGCCCATGTATTTTTTTTATTGTCTCTCTCTCCAAATCTCACTCTTTCTCTCTGGTTCAAATGTTGAAAACGTGTATTTAACAGCTGATTGAAGGACTGTACATTTATGGCTTCAAATGTATTACAAGTGGATGGGCTCTTATTATTGTTTCTAAACAAGCTTGTCTCTTTTTTTTTTTAGAGGAAAAGTGATTCGTACGTTATATCGCAATTTGTTTGTAGTAGGGAGATACACATTTTGGCCTCATGTCTTGTTTGCATCAAGATGCTGGCACCCGTTCATTTTCTTTTTATTCTTTGATTTAAACATCCCTTGTTTTTTTTCACTTTCTCCATCTTTCAAGGTATCTCCAATATCTCCTTATCTCTGTCTGTTACAGTATAACGTATAACCTGTAGCATGTGCTTTCCGTCCTTATTTTGACCGATTTTCCCTTATTTTCAACTTTTGCTGTCTACCGGTTTTATTATAACTTATGTATATTCACTATGTATACTAGAAATAATTGTAAATTGTAATAAATTATAACATGATTAAAAACATGACAATTTTTAAACAAACCAAAACTTTTTTTAAATGCAAAACAAATCATCTATGCACAGATACAATACAAGTATGGGAGTTATAAAGCGCTAATTCTCATGCAATTTTTACATTCAAAATTAGTTACAGTCGAATTCTACCACAAATATGTATGCATGTATCAAGGAAAAACTTTGTAACAAGCAACTCGTGTTTTGTTAAATTTATTACCATTTATTAGCATTATTAGCATTTATTAACATTACCGATGTACTTTTAAAAAAATTAACCAAGGTGAAAGTCACTTGTCAATACATTTGAGATTTGAGCTCTGCATTCATTGACCAACTCAGGTTGGATTAGATTTCCGCCTATTTCTCCTTGCAGTTGGATAAATTGGAGATTTCAAACTTGTACAGTGGACATCTAAAATTTTGAAAAGACTCTCCCGCTGGTGATAATTGAATTTCAAAATTTCATGCATCGTTTCCAGGACATCTCTCGTCTACCTGTTTCTAACACAATTTGAAGGTTGCTTTTATGCATCCAAACGACCATTCAAATAGAGAACTACTACTCATTTTCAAATAATTATTTCCTCACCGTTTCTCCTTTTCGACCCTCTGTCTGTCTCCCTCTTCTCTCTCTCTTCTCTCTCTCTTCTCTCTCTTCTCTCTCTCTTCTCTCTCTACTCTCTC
>JAQGBT010003616.1:0-19022 GCA_034698585.1 Disparrhopalites patrizii | reverse complement strand
TATAACATACGATGCTTATACGATGTTATAACATACGATGCTTATACGATGTTATAACATACGATGCTTATACGATGTTATAACATACGGTGCTTATACGATGTTATAACATACGATGCTAATACGATGTTATAACATACGATGCTTATACGATGTTATAACATACGATGCTTATACGATGTTATAACATACGATGCTTATACGATGCTTATACGATGTTATAACAATGGCGGTTATCCAGATTTGGCTCAGGATACGTGCTCAGTGTTCGTTGTTTAAGGGGTAAGACTGAAGAATTCCAACAATTTATGGAAGAAAAGCTACCTGCAGCAACCATGCAAGACACGCATGGCACACAAGTAAAGTACAAAATACCACAGGAAGTGGCTAACCTCAGTGGAATTTTTGATGTCATGTTGTCAGCGAAAGAACAAGAACTAATTGAAGATTATTCAGTGTCTCAAACTACCCTGGACGACGTAAGTGGCTGAGATACTTAAGTTTAACGAATGTTCAATTTATGAAAAGCTGAGCTGCATTGTCAAATAGCGATAAACTTGGACTTGCAGATATTTGTAAAGTTCGCCAGTTTGCAGGAGGAAGAAGTGCGGTGACGTTTACTTACCTCCTTAATTGTTGCTGTACGTGTACCACTCTATACAGATTATATGTACATATTTACGTATATACATATGTATGCATACACATATCAGTTCCCCGCATGTGAAGTTCTATATATTTTTCTCTTTATCAAACACAATGTTTCTGCTGGTTCAGCTTCGGCTTGAGTGACGGAAGTTACACGTCACTTTCATGCATAAAATAGAAGAACATACTATGTACTTACAATAAGAATGATTCCCAACTTTACCGTAACAATATTGTTTTTCTTAGCAAGTGTCCACACAACAGCTAATACAAATAAATAAAAATACTCAAATATTGTATAAATATTTTCACTGAAGTTCCTTGATATTTGCAGAAGTCTCCACAAAAAAAAATTACGCTTACGACGTTACGTAATAAGTAAAGCATAACATAATTGAGAAGAGCGTTACGGACGTAAAAGGTTACACGGATTCTATCCTTATGTATATGAACATATATGCACGATTAGCAATATAGTAATGTTACCTACATAATTTATAATCCGCACAATTGACGAATTGACCATGTACCGAAAGTCTGCAATTTGGCCCATTGGCTTTATTCAATCAACCTCTTTGTTCAAATCACATATGAATTTCATACACTCTTCAAGAAAATCCGTAAAGGAATAGATACTAACTACCATTACCAAATTTAGTTTTTTCAATAAATAAATCTACTGGAATAAACGCCGAGTGGCTAATATAGTTTTTTGGGTTTCTAATCTATTTGAGTGCTCCCAGTCTTTTAAAATTTCCTCCTGGCCCTAGTATTTGGGACTTACTCTGACTCAGTTCCACATCTGCGTACGCTGATTTTCTCTCTGCTCTGATATTTTGTTTGAATACAGCATCCACAAGACTTACACCCGGTAGCCAACACTATTAACATTCACAGTAAAGAATCTCATTAATCGCCATTCTAATTTAGGCGAATCTAATTCTACTAAAACACAAAACGAATTACCTTATCTTTGGAAGCAGTAATAATAGCGCTTTTCAGGCCGGGTTCACCTTCATCCATCGAATTGTATAAACACCCGAAATGCTCACAGTACTCAAAAATTAACTGTCGCTTGTCTCTGTTCAAACCTTCGAACTGATAGGTGAAATTTTGCTGATTCTTTACCTGAGTAGTCATAAGTGTGTTAAGATAAATAGGTACATTTATGTCGAATGGAATGAATTAATTTTATTTATCAATCACCTTTTTTTTGGTTTTCATGACTAAATCGGACAGTTTTTCATGTACCATCTCCACGAATCTGGGATTCTTTTGCGCCATCTTCTTCATGTAATCTGAGTAATTCGGCGCACCAAACTGGGTAGAAACATCCGGACTTTCTAATTGCAAGGCCTCAGCTAATTTTTTGTTTCTTTCAATCCGCGCGCACTCCTTGTCACATTTTAATCTAAGCGAGATTGTTAAATTAGTGCACTACTTCGAAACTTTTAAAAGAACCTTGGTATCTAATATTATAATAGTTTATGCTTACAATTGGAATTTGTTTCGAGTTGCTTGAAATTCTAATTTCAGTTTTTCTTCACCATCAACGGCGGCAGCAGTTACTGTTAATTGTGCCAACTTTTGAGCCACTACAGACTGCATCAGTTTCAGGTACTCGCTATCACGTTTCCAGCAAACAAACGAGTCTTTAATACGCCCGCACATGCAGGTTACTTCAGCCTGGTATGACGAACAAACACCGTTTTTATTTTCCATCATGTATTTTACATTACACGATAATATAAAAACAGAACTTACCACTTCTTTACATTTCGTATCCGGGCATTCACCTGGATGACATACAGCATTACATGGATGCCCACAATGCCTAATTGTAGTACAAGGTAGTTTACAGACTTCTTCCGCTTTCATGCATTCGTGCGGGTGGCACTTGCGGCGACACTTATGCCGAGAACACTTCAGGAGTTTATCACATGGAAGCCCACAAGACACCTCTTTGATATGACACAGGATGTTCTGGCGGAGCTGCGTTACAAAACAAACGATTCTGCTGAATCTATGATCTTTAAAAGGTAAACAAAAATTAATAATAATATTATTACCATGTGATGCCCGTGGCACCACTTGGAAGTTAGTACGTAACACGGGGGGCATTCAGGTTCTCCATGACATGAATGATGAACGTCGTGATCACAAGCGTGAGGTCGGGTACAAGGTCTACTACAGTCAGGTGGTTTCGTGCCACAAGGCACTGGGGGGTAAATCACAGCGTCACCACATTCACACGTTAATTCATCGAAACCTAAAATAGGATTTCCGATTTATGTCAAAAATCAGTTTTGCATCAAACAAACGAACTATATCATACATATGTTATGCTAAATGTACACACTTAAGTGTCTGCACGGTGTGCAGTGACCATTATGGCACAGCAATTCACATTGATGATTCCCACAGAGCAAAGGTCTATTGCAAATAATTGGACAAATGTGATCTTGATCAATGCAACATTTTGTGTTACATTTATGCTTTCCGCAACTTCTCTTCTACAATAAAAAATGTGCGATTAATATAAGTAAGGGAGTGTTATTAAATATAGTAACGGATTGAAATTACAAAAAAGTTTTCAATGAATTTTCACCTTCGTGCATTTTTTGCCACATAAAACTTCCCCTGTAGCAACCAAGGTCTTGCACTCTATTTCGAACTCCTTATTGCCGCATCTGCATTTAATAAGGCTAGTGGATGGACATTCTGGACATTGAGCTTCCAAATGGCAGTTGCTGATACACCTATGCGGATCCGCTAGTGGACCGCAATTTAAACGTTTTAGGCATATCTTTCCACATGTTGGAATAGGATCCGTGCATAAAGTTCTCAAGTTTTGTCCCCGAATCTTGCAGGCCTCAGCAATATTTGTTTTTCCACATGGACACTTTGACACCTGTGACGGTGCTAACTTGCATGGCTTGCAAATCGGATGGCATTTTTCCACACAACGGTGCTTTTTGCATGACAACATCCTATCACAAGTTTCATCACAGCTGTACATATGTTGATTTCTCGTTTCCACTGTGCAAGCGAGAGTTTTGGAGTTTTTGCCACAATAACACTCTACAAATTAAAGAAAGCCACATGAACACCAGTAACTATAAAAACTAAAAACGAAGATAATTAATTACAAAGTGTTACCTTACCTAACTTTACTTGCACACAGCACGGTTCACAAGGACCCTCATGACCTAAAAAATCAGCAACTGTATAATCTGTTTCATGTGCTCTTTCACGACGGTGAAGCTTAGGTGAATGAATGAAAAACCTTATGAAATTACTAATGTCCAAGAGACATAATCATCTTACATCTTAGTACGCATGAATGAACACCACAATTAAGGAGTTTGTCACAAATGTTACCACATGATAGGGGTTGTTTGGCACTACAAGTGACGGTGAAAATCTGTTTCCCACATGGGCATGATCTGAAATCCGAGTAAAATATGTTCAAAACAACTGAAAAAATCGATTCCTTCTAAATACACGTTAGTGTCGTTCCTTAAAGATCCACATTACCTTCTAACTTGAGCAAAACAAGGATCACATCTTCCAGGGTGACAAGGCTCTGAGCAACCATGGGTACAACCCGGTCCACCATTTCCTATTCGTCCACAAGTATCTCCACACGAATGAGGAATTAAATACCTCTGATAATTACTTGGTGGATTCGTCATCTTCCCACAAAAACAAGTATAGACCCTAGGAATTTCGGCATTTGTGCTCTGACAACCAGGGCATCGCCATCCATCTGTGATAACCAAAAAATACAATCAGCACAATTTTAAGCCCTGAACAACCAAATCCATCGAAGTTAAATTCAAACCATTAAGGTATCTAAATCCACCCTAAAATCGCATTTCCTTACCAATTTCAATGGATGAACTTGCCCACTTCTGAACACAGTCCAAGTGAAAAACATTGAAGCACACCGGACAAGACCAGGTTGATTGTTTCCTCCGAATTTTCGCACAACAAATCATACACTCAAGGCTCTCTTTGGTTAACAGGGTTGTCAATTTACTTTTCTGATTAACTTTCGACATCTTGGTCTACCACTGAATATTAACAGACGAGATAAACGAGGTTTCAATATGATGGACAAAGAAAGGAATCAACCCAGAGAGACACCCAAAAAAAAAAATTCGGAGAAAATGACGCAACAATTATTTAGAATCTAAACAATACAGCTTGATGACAAAACCAGCTTTACGACGGGGGCAGAGGAAATTAGTTGAGAAAATAAAACTAATTAAAATAAACTACTATGGAAAAGAAAGCTTTTCTAGTTAGTCACATCCGCTCGCCACACGTTCAATATTGAATCTCTCACTATATATACTTTTTTGAATCTGTCTTCTCTAAAAGGTCTCAATAAAGAGGTGTTGCTGTTGTTTTTTTTTCAAAAAAGAGAAATCCAAATCCGACAGAGCATTTGAAATTCATTTTTCGCGCTCTTTCTTATTGGGATCACTTACGAAAACGTTTTGCTTCATGGTCCTGCCACTCTTCATGTATGCGCTCTAAATGCTAAAAATACGTTTCATTTATTTTCATTGTGAATTTACAACAATGACATATGTGGCTGACTTCAAATGTGTATGATGATTCTTAATTCCTATTCCAGAAGATCGTCCTTTAATCCTTTTAAACACATTGCTTTTTATTGTTGCCATTTCGTTTTTAACAGCACATGCACAATGCAATGCAGGAAATACTTGGATATCTTTGGATTTCGTAATTAATATTTAAACTCAACTTATGCATTTATTCGGAATTTGAGCCCGTTTTATTTTCTTGGAAATATGATTTTTTTTTTGCGCATTATACTTTTTATAATTCAGTTTTGTGGGGAAATTGATCTTAAAGTGTGTGGAACTAACTTGTAACACAACATGGTCTCCAAGAAATTCCGATTATGCTTTTGGCTTGCCCTATTTATCCTGTATAAAGTTAAGTTGGGACAAGTTATGATGAGTTTTAAGTCGGTTAGGAAGCTAGACATTTTATTAGTAACTTATTTCGTAGTTTATGGTCACTTTCCCCAAAAAATTATCCCTGAATAATTAACATTGCATAGCAGAGCCAGACGCAAGTACTTTTAAAGGTGTCAAAGAAAATATTATTGCATTTTAAGAATCATGTGTGGAAAAATCAGGTGGAGTAAAAGCAAAACCTGACCAAATGACTTTTCCCATAAATATCAAAACTGGCCAATTGGGTGCAATGTGAGTTAGCCAGTTTTGATGTGAAGGAAAAATATATTGGTGAATTTTTATTACTTTTTACATTTAAGCTCCAACGTCAATAGGCCCGGAATTAGTCTTAAACGACATTGTGTAGTTTTGAATGAACTTTTTGTTTATTATTAAACTGGAATGCCGACGTTTTCTGACTTCAATAGCCAACTAAAATTTCTCCTTGTACAACGTTGCATAGAATATGCATGTAAATGTAAAGAAACGTTGACATGAAATTATGTATACACATGCACACATAAAAATACAAGCAGAAACCTGGATTTGTGTTTTTGTAGATATTAATAATGTAAATATTACTGGGCAAAACTAGAAATGCTATTACCGGAATTGCAGTAAACATTAACCAATTCCTCTACAATAATATACTACCACAATAAGAATATCCCAATAAGTAACTATAATGTCACTAATGTGTAGACTTTTTCTCAGAAGGTGAATAAACGTTAAAAAAAGGTTGTTAAAAAGCTAAAAACAAGAACGGGGAATTTCCATGTTAAAAAATAACGTCCGCGTCCATTGTCATTGTCGACAAATTCTGAGAAAGGACGGGAAATGTGAAAGGTTTTTTATTATGATTTCCTTCTGGTGTAAAAAAAAATTTCCATAATTCTCCCAGTTTATTTTAAAAAATCCTATCGGATGTAAATATCTCAGGTAAGGGATAAAATGGAGCTCCTTCAACGACGCTTCCAGTCAGTAATCAAACATAGTCGGAGGTGAGAAGTACTCTTTACAATTTACTGAGTGAAACGTTGGCAAAAAAAAACTTTTTTACACTTTTATAATTTGGTTTACATTCTGCGATATCTTTTGGACCCCTTTCCAAAATGAATAGAAAGGTACGTTTTTATGGGTCGTTTATACGGGTCTTTATTATGGAGTTCCATTTTTCCGAGTTATGACAGTAGCGCAAAAAATTGTGATTTTTCCAGTGGTGTTTTGATATAAAATTATATTAGTATTATTATAGTATTGATTTAATTTTGTTAATATTTTTTCAGGGTTTCCTCCTTTTATTAGTCGTCGAATTTGTAGCGTGCATGCCGCAAGGGGAAGTTGCCTCGGATGGAACTGTGCCCGTCCAGCCTTTGTCGATTGTCCCACCGCCGCAAGACGCCGGAAAAGCTCCGGGTGCGCCCTTGGCTTCAGCTGACCCATCAGCAGCCCAACCAGCTCCGGGTTCAGGTCTAAATGGAATCACATCCGAAACTAAACATCCTGATGGATCCACTACCACCATCACTCATTTCAATGGGAAGTTGCCATTCAACGCTTTCCCGTCCTTCAATCCATACTTCCGTAAGTCATTTCCCAAAATATTTCCTTCAATTTAAATTTGATCATTTACCAACTTTTTTTCAAAATTTCCACAGCACTGCTAATAGTGCTAATTGTGAAATATTATTACACCACACTAAATGTATGCATGTACTAATTAATTCATGATGCCATACTAAACTTGTTCTTTTGTCAATTTACAGAGTTCCCCTCTCTACCTCCGTACTTCTTCCCAGGATACAATCCAAATGTGAACCCGAACGCTCGGCCAAATGTGTATCCCAATGCCAACCCAAATTATAATCCAAATGTCAACCCAAATTTGAATCCGAATGTCAACCCGAATTTGAATCCGAATGTCAACCCAAATGTAAACCAAAATGTTAACCCCAATGGAAGCCCAAATCAACTCCAGGCAAATCAGCAATCTCAACCTCCACCTAAGCCTTGAATGGGGACAATGTAATGATGTTCAAGTAACGCAACGTAATATTTAAAACATTAATGTCACGTTTTTTTTAAACAAAATCCTTATTTCATGACTGTTTATTTCATACTTTCGCATGTATGCAAACGAAGGTAGGTAAATATAATCCTACTGATTTTAATAAAATACACATCTGTAAGTGACTAAAGAACTTCAGGACTATGTACACCAATTTTTGGCATTTATTTATTATGGGCATTTGCATGAAGGATATTATTAGTATATATTCAACATGGAAAGGCAGTTTAAGCACGGGATTTCAATGTAATTAGTGATTTTTGTTGGGTCGAAGTAATCAGGATTTTAGTACTTTAGAAGTGACTTCAGGATTGACCAAATCCATGTTGTAAGTTTTATTCAGATTCAGCCATCGTCATTCTTACCCTGCGTGGCTGATTATTTATTATTCAGGATTATTAAACCGACGTGACAGACATTGCCGGAGTTGTTAAATGTAAATGGGTAAATTATATTTAAAGATTAGAACTTCTGGGTCTGGCAAAGCTTGTAGAAGATAAGATATCACAATCAGTCATCAGTGAACAAAGACAAAGGCATTTCAGGCATTATTTCTCTTGCCACTGCACCTAAAATGCGTGAGATGTCGCTCTCGTTCCCGTAACAATTCCTGCAGTTGCAACTGCCTGACTTTCCGCTGTAAAAGGTCAGAGTTTAGAGTTACCTGAATGGACTCTGGACTCATATAATAAAACTTGCTTCATCCTAGTTTATTAGTTCTCATTAAATTAATTGCCGTTTATGTCGACCATAATTAACTTTTTACGACAAGCAAGGTGGAACCAGAATACAGGTCATTTACCTTTCATTAATAACAGTGCACATATGGAAATTGTAAATCTGCTGCAATTTGACTGGTGAAATGCAAATACAAAGGAAATGTTCCTTAACTGGTTCGGTGAAGTTTCTAATTGCACGAATATTTATTTCGATATTACTACATAAGTTGTGAATCGCATATTATTGGACGGTATGGAGAAATACGTAGTTCTCATTTGTGTTTATTTAAAATGTATTCCAAAATTTAACAAAAAAATTAATTTATTTCTGTTAAATAAAAGTTCGCTTGTAATCTTATGAATCAGTCATTTGTGGGAGCAATCAGCTGCGCCTTTTTTGTGATGTAAGATGTAATCGTAGATATTTAATCTCGGGGCACAAAAATATTTAATATTTTGTCTTCAAATTATTACCATTACCGGCATACCAAAGCACACCTGAAGTCTATCTCTTCCCACTGGGATAGCTTCCGCCAGAAAAAACATCTCGGGTTGAGATACGATTTGTACCTAGAAGTGACCCGGATTAATTCAAGGCCAAAATTAAACTACCATTTTTATTTTCAAGTGTCTTGTTTTTCCCGTGTTTAGGCACGGCTAAACAGCGGCAAAGTGACGATGTTAAACGGTGTTTCCCTTGGACTGAGTTGATTATTCAATCCACAGATTATTGACATACGCAAGGAGATTCTCACCCAAATTTTGCTACAGACATATTGCTATAGAATGTACTTACAATGCATAAATGTTTGTACATCTTGGGACGAACCTATGCTATTATTCAATTCCAAAGGATTTAAAGCCATGAAACGATGGAACCGGAACATTACATACGGTTTAACAACATACTTTTTGCAACCCTCCTGTGCCATTCTCACTGAGGAGGATGCTCATCATCAGAAAATGACAAGAGCCATCATTATTTATATTGTCTCAAAAGTTACTTCTCTCAGCGTTCCTCAGACGAGTAGAAAAAACTAGAGAGAACAAAAGCGGGGGGAAATCGTGTGCTCTTCTTGGCAAGAAAAAAAAAAGTGGAAGAAGTAAGCAGAAGTGATTATTATTAGGAGATACAACAAAAAAGTATTTGAGAACTGATTCCCCTTTGAGATGAAAAAAATGCAACAAATTAATTGAAATAATAAAAAATAAAATAAAACTACAGTCTAATAAAAGAAACTTGGTGTACAAAGCCCCGTATAATTAGCGCGTCCTAACAATGACAAAAAAGGGAGTTGAAGAACAAAAAAAAAAGGGAGGAAAAAGGTCCTATAATTGCTTCGTATTCTCTTCTCTCCTTGTATACATGTAAAGGACTGTGACTGAATAACTCTCGTTCTTTTTTTTTAATTTTTTTATTTTTGTGAAGACCGGAAACCCTGAAATTAGTTGGTGGATAGTATAAAAGAAATTACACAAGTAGCTCTGTTGCGGTTCTTACTGTGTAGAAAAAAAATTGCCGTATAGCCATCGTCTTGGTCGTGATGGTGCATTTATTTACAAATGAGAGAGACTTGTTCTTGCAGGAAAAAAAATGTATAAAAATAAAAAGAGTCTTCCAATTACTTCCTTTTTTTCGCTCCGTATTGGGTTGTTAAAGCAAATTTTAAATATTCACTTAAGAATATGTGGAAAAAAAATAAATAAAAGATTCTCTTTTGTACATTCTATACTACATGAGTTCAAGCTCCAAAAATCACGATTTTGACAAAAGGGAGAGAGGGAAAAAACACGATCTTTCTGTAGTACAAGTAACTGCATGTAGTCTTCAAAAAAAATTTAGATAAGAAAAAACGAAGACGAAAAAGACTACAAAAAAAATAAAATAATACTTCTCACACTTCAGAGAGGTGTGTTGAGGGAGTCAAGTTGAATTTCATTGTGTATATAAATAGTATCCCTTACTATGAGTATACTTATATACACTTGTTATATGTCTACTCAACATTTTTTTCCCTTATAATTGTTTATGCCCCTTCTGTGACTATGGTGGTGAATGAACATCAGCAAATTATTTATTTGTCCATCTAAAGTGAATTTGAAGTGCAAAAAGAGAGAAGTTCAGGTACATGTTCAAAAGGCGCTTAAATACTAAGTTCATACACCAAAACCTTCACAAAGAGCTGAGTTAAACAAAAAGGAGATTAGTAAATGTACAAAAACACTAGGAAATTTTGTCTTCTCTTTTTGACACATCTTTTAAAGCATCTTTTCCGCCAAGAATAATTACGGGAATCCAATAACAATAATAATAATAAAACTTTAATTGGATTCCAAAGCAAGTGTGACATGGAATGATAAGGAGAATTTTTTACCAATTACATATGCACAGCTTATGTATACAACCTGGATTAAGCTCAAATTAAATTCAGATAATTTTATAGGCAAAACAACTGAATCAATGGAAATCTGCAGGTTTTCGAATGGAAAGCTACAGGATTTTATTTTGTGAACGTATATTTCCTTGCTAAATAGAAATAAAAAATAAATACAATTACATTTACAAGACATATAAACAAATATATACCACACAGCTGTAAGGGTGAAGGCCAAAATTGGGACTGAATAAATAATTATTATTATCCGTCCACATGAGTGATACAAATGAATTCCCGGATGTACCCGATGCTAATAAAAACGCAATGCGAAAATTTCCCCACTTATCCCCGTTTGTATCTGTACCTCATATGTACGTATTTTAACGGAAACTTCCCTATCCCCAACACCCAGCAGGGTTTCAATTTCACAGGAAAGGAGACTTCGTCACACACAAAAAAGAAATCAAAGACTCACGGAAGAAATAATGTGTATAAGAAGAAAAATCAGTTAAAATCCTTTATATTTAATCCTAGCACCCTAAAAAATACCAGATGCAAAAGTATTGAAAAAATCCTGTTTTTGCGTTTCAGCCCTTGAGCACACATCTTTATACTTTTTTCATCCTTCTTCCCACGTCCCCATCTTTTTCTAATGTTTATACATCTTCCTTACAATTAGGTCAAATTTTCAACGGCTCATTCTCCCCTCCTCCTACAAATACCCCGAATTAGTCAGGGGGAAAGCCATGCACGTGCCAATTGAAATTTACAAGGAGGGAGACCCTTTTTTTTTGTGTCTCCTCAAAAGTATTTAGTTTTGGCCCATCTTCCCACATTCCCAAGCTACCCCCACAGGCATTACAAAGTCGGGGAGTTGATAAAAAAAATGTCGTAATTTCTAATGCTTTATCACGGTGATGCCCCGTGAAGTCCAACACATGTGCCTTTTCTCCATACTGTGGGCAGAGTGTGAGTAATGCCTTGGAAGGGAAAAGGGACAAGAATGGCCAGTCGTTAAGTAAGTAATAGGAGGAAGAGGAGGAGGTGGATGTGGTGGTGGAGGATCTAAAAGAAAAAAAAACAAAGGGGGTAAAAGAAGAATGTGAGCACATATGTACATTTTTTTTGTATCCCTGTTACATTTTGCGAATGTATAAAGAATATAAAAAAAATCCCAGAGGAGTACATATAGCTACTAGTAGTACCTAAATATGGACTTGAAGAAAATAAAAGGAGAAGGATGAAAATACCAGAAGGAAAGGGCCAGGACAAAAAATATACTTCTTGGTCTAATAAGAAAGACAATTGTTCACATATGCATTAGCCCATGGATGTATATGTGATAGAGGGAGGCAAAAGGGAGGAAGAAGTAAGTAGTTAGTAGTTGTTAACAAAAAAAAAGGAGGACAATAGCGACTATAAACCCATAAAGAAAAGATGCATTTTGACTTTTCTCTCAGGTCTTGGTAGAGAGGAAGAGAGAAGGGGGAGGGGGAAGAGGAAGTTCTGGTGGTCAGTCAGAATCGAGATCTAATTTTGGTATCTAATATTATTGTCTCATGAAGAGGAAAAGAGATTGTGAAGCTAAAAAAGTGACCAAAAAGTCTAGAACAGAGAATGTGCTGTCTATCTGCCTCTGCCTTTCCCCCTTTTTTTCCCCTCTCATTTCCTTGCTCTTCCTTTCTCTCTCTCTCTCTCTCTCTCTCTCACAGTGGACTAACTCATTGTCTCTGACATAAAAACTAGTACTACTAGAAAGAAAGAGAAAGAGAGAGAGAAAGAAAAAAAAAGAAAGAATTAAAGTGAATTCCACCGAGTTTCTCTCCAACTCCCGATCTTCCGCCTCATTTAATCCACGCGACTGTCTTTTGCAGCGCATTTCTCCTGATCATCCTCACATACACTCATACGCACACACATTCTCTCTCTCTTTCTCTCTCTCTCCCTCTCGCTTTTTCTCTTTTCTCTCTCCTTTTTTCTTTCTCCCTGTCCCGCTCTCTTTCCCCGTCCCTCTCTCCCTCAGTATGTGAATGTGAGTATAGATATGTAGTGTGAAGGCTATTCGAATTTTTATAGGGAGAAAAACCTTTAGTAAACAACACTTTTACTCTCTAGTGTCCGAGGGACATGTATAGCCCTGGAAATATATATACATGTATCTACATGTGTGGTAGACAGAGATCAGAAGGACGGTCAAATAAGTACACGAATGCACATTATAGAACCCCGTGAGAATAACCACTCTTCACAGATGTCCAGAGAATCGATACAGTAATATAAATAACAATAATGTCCTCTTTCTCTCTCTCTCTCTCTCTCTCCCTCTCTCTCTCTCTGCTCCGCCAACTGACCAGTGGTCATATGGTTCAATAAAAGGCTTATGAGATTAGTTTTTGTACATGAAGGGAGGGGGAGTTGGCCACATATTCCTCTGTTTCTCTCTCTCTCTCTTTCTCTCTCTCTCTCTCTCGAACAATTGTCTTTCTCCATCTCCCAATAACATATCCAGTGGAGAAAGACACACATGTGCATACAATGTCCGAAACTCTGCACAACAGTTAGTACTCCCAGTAAAGAGTAGTTTGTTGGGGAGGAAGAAGCAGTGGTGGGTAGGAGAAATGACCATCCAATACTTCCAGTAATAGTCTTATGTACAAGGGAACCACATTGAAAAAGTAGTAGTAGTGGACACACCAAAGAGAGTGAGAGAGAGAGAGAGAGACAAGAGTGTTTTATACGAAAAGGGAGACAATACATACTGCATGAATTATATCCATATATGAGATTATTATACATACTCTCAAGTGAGCAAAAAGTTTCACGGGAGGAAAACTCTCACAGATAAATAAATGTGTGTGTGTGTGTGGAGGTGGGGAGGGGTGTGTATTATATGTACATATTTCCAGCTTGTACCAGTTGTAAGAGAGCTGGAAGAGCCGAAAAGAAATTAAAGCTGATCCCTGGAAGCAGTGACCATGCTCCTAATATCCGTGGTCCTTTCCAATCTTTCCCAACTCCACGGACTTGGTATGGCAGGAGACGTGGGGGCATAAAATATAAATTATGTATATAAGGAATAAAAGGAGACATGTTTCAATATAGTACAGTCTTGGGGCATTCCCAGCAACTTTCAACTTTTGTCTCTCGTCACACCCAACAATTATGGGGAACTATATTTTCTCAGTTTCTCTCTCTGTCGATATTTCCCAGGCTTTCCTGTCTTTTTTCTATCCTTTTTTATCACTGTCGTTTGTTTTTCTCTCATTTTTACCGTCGTCCTTTCTCTTTTTCATGTTTTGCACTAAATTTTCCATATTTCTATGGATTTTCCTCTCTTTTTCTCCTTTTCCACTCTCTTGCTTTGTCTCTGTGCTTGTCTTTGCTCGATTGTTTCTATTAATCTATGATAATTATTTGTTTTTATTGTATCGTACTACTTTGTTTGTCTGTATTTATATTTTCATCTTTCCCCAATTCTACCGCCTTGTTTCACCCTCTACTTTACTTTTTCGACCTCTGTCTTTGTATTTTTCTCTCTTTTCTTCTCTTTTCTTCTCTTTTCCTCTCGTTACTTCTCTTCTCAAATGTTTTTCTCTCTTTTCCCACTCTTTCTCTATCTATTTTTTAATGCATTTTTGCCCTCGCCCTTTTCTTTTTTGCTGTATCTCATTAATTCTTCCCCAGTAGATTCTTCTTCCTCCTCTCTTACTTTCTCTCCTTTCTCACTCCTTTCCCATTTCTCTCTTGGCTTACTCTCCATTTCTGTCACTCGGCTCCAAAAATTGTCTCTATTGTTCATCCACTTGTGCTCTCATTCTAGCCGGCTTCTTCCATACTCCACTCTGGCTTCGCTGTCTTACAATGCCCTATATGGACCCTTTCTCCATATAAGACATAATCCTGTAGTCCCTACTTATTACATTGCTTGACAATTCAGGCACAAATAGTAACATGCACGACATGTCCGAATCCAGTGACCTTATACCAACGGTATAGTACAAGGAGACATGAAGGTAGATTCCCAGAATCGTTCTGCTCTCCTCGAAGATCACAAACTAAAGTCTCATTATTCCGGTCCCTTGTGATATGATCCGCAGAGGGCAGAAGAGAGAGAGAGACAAAGAAAAAAGTATAGACATATAAAAATATGTTAGTATAGTATCGCTTATTAGTCCGAATGTAGCTATACTTTACTACAGCTTCCACCTCGATGAAGACTCGTTATATATCCTCTTCTCTCTCTTTCTCTCTCTCTCTCTCTTTCGCTTGCTTTCCTCCACGGCTTTCCCTTTTTACACTAAAGCTCTCGTTCACCCACCCTCGCCTCGCTCTCTCCCTCCCCTGTTTTTGGGGTGGAAATGAAAGAGAGAGAGAGAGAGAGACGAGAGCTAATAATAGAAACTCCATGTGGGTATAGGAAAGGAGCTAATTGACACGGAGTAAAGCTGATGGCAGACGACACTATGGGTCCAAATTAGATATCTGTATGGAATTGTCAGAGATTAAATTATTCATCTGATTGTTTCGCCCTATGAACTTTCCTCGTCTTCACCAAAAGCCCTATAAATTCTTTGCACCACAACCACGGCGCGCCACCAAAACCTATACATCTTCATCCCTGCTTCAAAACATCCCTTCATTATTGTCTTCCTCCATCACTTTTGAATTTAATTCTCATCCCTTCTTCCGTCATCTTCCTTCCTCTTAGTTCTTTGGCATTACAGCAACATCCCTCACAGATTATGGGAAGGCATTATGTGCAGGACACTTTTGTCATTTGTATACATTATAAAGTAACCCCTCCGAAAGTCTCCTAAAACATCTTTGGGAATCCGTAAAATTTCTAATATCATTAATGCTCAGCTTGACACAGCCTCAAGTCAAAACGGTTAAGGCCAATGGAAGTACTAGTAATGCTAACAGGTTTGGTCATGACGACAATGATGATATGTGTTTCTGCATCTCCCTCCACCCCAACCGCCCCGCATTTCTACCCGGGAGAGGAGAGACTGTAGTGGGGGAGGACACACTCGGATTTTTCAATCCAGCGTGTCCCCTCTCCACCCACACCTAATTGCTAATTACCATGGGATCCACACGTGTACATGGTTTCCAAGGGGAGAGAGAAAGGATGAGAGACACAGAGGGAATGAGAAAGGACGGGAGAGACAGAGAACGAGGAAAGATGACACAGACAGAGAGAATGAGGAAGGATACAATAGAAAGAGAAGTGATGAGAGGGAAGGATAGAAGGAGAAAGAGAGACGGCGAGAAGCAGAGAGAGAGAGAGAGAAGTAGAAAGTGATTGGAGACCTACACACTCCCGTTATTCGAGAGAGAAGACAGGGAAAAAGATAGGGCGACCGAAAGAGAGAGAGAGCGGAGGGATAAAGGAGAAAGAGCGAGAGAAAGGGAAAGAGAGAGAAAGGAGGCAAAATGACAAAGAGCGAGAGAGCAAGAGAAAATGAGAGGATAAGAGAGAGAGAAGAAAAAACTGAGGAAAAGAGAGAGATGAAAAAATATAGAGAGACAAGGAAAAAAAGATACAGAGCGAATCAGAGAGAGAAAGAGGGAGATGGAAAAATATAGAGAGACAAGAAAAAACAGATACAGAGCGAAACAGAGAAAGAGGGAGATGGACGAATGTAGAAAGAGAAGGAAAAACTAAGAAGATAGAAAAGAGAGTGAGAAAGAAGGGAAAAGACGAAGGAGAGAGAGGCAAACAGAGAGAGAGAGAGAGGGAAAGAGAGAGAGAAAGAGTGAGAACGATAGTAAAAAAGAAAGAAGCAGAGAGAGAAACAAAGAGAGAGAGAGAGAAAGAAAGAGAGACAAAGAGGTAGAGAGAGAAAGAGAGGTAAAGAGAGAGAAAGAGAGAGAGGTAGAGATAGAGAGAAAGAGAACGAGAGAGAGGTAGAGAGAGAGAAAGAGAGAGAAAAAACAACCCAAAAAGCTCCCAGGGATTCCCCCAGCCCCGAATGCGAACATAGTGGGAAATGGTCCACAATAATCGTCTGTCTCTCCCCAGAAAATGTTTTGGAAAGTGACGCGGAAATTCAATAATAATAAGATTACATCGCCATCTCTAATTTCTCCCCCTCCGACAGCTCCATTGATACCCACTCGATAGTTGCTCCTCCCCATTAAGATTTTCTAATCGGGGATACTCTAAATACCAAGAGTAGGAGTTGTACATACACAGTTACAGTCATTGAGCCTTTCTCCCCCCCCAAAAGTCCTCGTATTATGGTACATGGATAGCGGCGGGATGGTAGTAAAATAGAAGGAGAGCTCGGGCACAAAAAAAAAAGAAAATAGCCATCGTAGGAGCAGTAGTAGTACATAGCAACGGCAGTTTGTATTTAGCATTTGTGATGAGCTTGTATGGTTAGTAAAGTGAAGGCCTTTCCCCTATTTTTTTGCTACAATAGACAAAGAATAAGATAAAGAACAATCAAGACGCACTCCACCGTCCTATAATGCACCTATAATTACCCCATATACGTGTACATATATACGTACACTTAAATGACAAAGACAGTACATTGGCTTTCTCCCGTTTTTTCTCTCTCTCCATCCTCCTCCTCCTCCCCCATCCTTCCTTTATTTGGCCAAGAGTTGATATCTCTTCACAATCTTTTCCTCATACATAGTGGGAAGTGATGAGCCGGCTGGAGGAGGATCGGAGGAGGCGGTGGAGGAGGAGGAGGAGGAGAAAGGAGAAGAGAAAAGAATAAGAAGGGAGGAAATGACTTCCCATTCACTTGAATGCATACTTAAGTTTATTTTGTCGTCATGATAGAATATTTCAAGAGGGACTTTGGTGCCAGTCAAAAGCATGTGATGGTCGTCAATAGTGAGTATAGTCGTCATAGTATAGTATAAGAGTATCAGAGCGATTGATCGGAGCAGTTGAGCTTTCTTTTTTTTTGTTCCCCCCTTTCTTTTTACCCTCTTCTGACCACTACAAATGTTCCATTACTTACACCAGACTTCACATGATAGCTACTTTGAAGGATTGGCAACGACCCTCACAAAAACAGAGTCAACCACCACCACCTCCAACTACCAGCAATAGCGGATGTACATAGAGAAGGATGAGACAGCCCTAATTCGGGTTTTTGGGGGTCCTTGTGTGTTCATTTTATCTATTGGCTAATACATTCCTCATTACACAGTATGTATATGAGCTTATTCTATACCCTCCCCACCCTCACAAATCATGTGTACGGATATGCATCTCCCAAAAAAAAAGACAGAATGTGGGTTGCATGCAGGCGGAATAATAATGGTAATAATATAATAATAATGTGCTTTTCACGGGACAAATTACGTCCGTATGGACTTGGGCTTTAGACAGCCTTTCTAAAACATAATTGGGACGTTGTGGGATTTTTACTCGCTGGCTACTCAACTCAATATACATATATTATGGGCTATTCCATGCGTGTGTGTATTTTCATTGGGGTTCTGTACGTGCGCTAGTCGCCAGGAAGGACTCATGTGTGTTTGTGTGAGAGAGAGAGAGAGAGAGAGAGATGAGAGAGTGTGTGTGTACATGGTAAAAAGAGAATGAGGGAATGCTTGTATGGTGAAAAAGAGAGGAGTTACGAGGAGCAAGTTACACTTGCCTGTTAGCCGCTCAGGAGGTAGAAAGTCGGAGGACTATCTACTATCATGTAGGAGGAATTTCCTCACTTTTGGTCCATTTCATCCGCGTAGCATGTGTCTGTGTATGTGCGGCGGGTAAAACCAGGAAAATAATGTGAGTGGAATCATATAAGGGAGAAGGAGAGAGAGAGAGAGAGAGAAACTGAGAGAGACAGGGAGAAAGTAATGGGGAGAGAAAGGGACAGAGAGAGGCAAAGCAAGAGCGAGAGAAATACCGAGTAAGAAAGAAAAAAATACCTAATGAGAGAGAGAAAGAAACAGAAAGGAAGAGAGATAGGGAAAGAGACGAGTAAGAGCGACAGAAAGAAACAGTGAGAAATACTGAAAGAGAGTGAAAGATCGAGTAGAGAGAAAGAGACAAATACCGAGAGAGAGGAAGAAAGAGAGAGAAATGCCGAGAGAGAGAGAGAAATGCTACTGAAGAGAAATGCCGAGAGAAAGAGAAACGCTACTTAAGAGAAATTCCGAGAGAGAGAGAAATGCTACTGGAAGGAAATATCGAGAGAGAGAGAGAGAGAGAGAGAGAGAGAGAGAGAAAGAAAGAGAG
>JAQGBT010003615.1:0-19025 GCA_034698585.1 Disparrhopalites patrizii | reverse complement strand
CTGTTTTTCTTTTACATTTCTCTCTCTCTCTCTCTGTTTTTCTTTTACATTTCTCTCTCTCTCTCTCTGTTTTTCTTCTACATTTCTCTCTCTGTGTTTCTTTTATATTTCTCTCTCTGTTTTTCTTTTACATTTCTCTCTCTCTCTCTCTGTTTTTCTTTTACATTTCTCTCTCTCTCTCTCTGTTTTTCTTTTACATTTCTCTCTCTGTTTTTCTTCTACATTTCTCTCTCTGTTTTTCTTTTATATTTCTCTCTCTGTTTTTCTTTTACATTTCTCTCTCTGTTTTTCTTTTACATTTATCTCTCTGCTTTTCTTTTACATTTCTCTCTCTGTTTTTCTTTTACATTTATCTCTCTGCTTTTCTTTTACATGTCTATCCCTTTGTCCTTTTCTGTTTTCCTTTTATATTTCTCTCTCTATATCAATTTTTCTTTGACATTTCTCTTTTTCTCTTTCGCATAGTCAGTTTGTCTTTGACATTTCTCTCTGTGTCTCTCTAGTTGTCAGTTTTTCTTTAGCGTTTCTCTCTTTGTCTCTTTCGTTGTGAGTTTTTCCGTGACATTTCTCTCTTTGACCCCCCCAAATTGTTCTATCTGTATGTGTCTTGCCTTTTTTCTCTTCTCTATCTCTCTTTTTTTACACATATGTGTTATTTTTATATTTATATGCTATTGTTGGTCAAATATGCCATTTTGACCCTATATATTATTCACAATTATTCCTTTGTAAAGGCAGTATATATACATATATAGACATGCACCTGGTAGAAGGAAGATTTTTAATCTAGTATTATGGTAATAAATAAAATATTTTATTGATACCCATGAAAAGCTTTCAATACCGGTACCCCGTCCAGGAAGGAGCTGAGCTGAAGGCAGTATGAATGAGATTTAATTAAACTAATCAAAACTAAATTGCCTTTTTTTGTTTTGCTTCTCAGAAACTTGATTTACAATTCCAATCATAAATAATGTTTATAATGCATGTGTGTATTAATACATTTTTTTCGTACATTCAAAAGAGCATACTTATGTATGTATATTATACTTCAACAAGAAGGAAAACTTTTCTAGTTAGGGAGTATTGATGGGTTCATAGTGTAAATGGTGGCAGTAGGATAAAGGATAAATTTCTATGGATTAATAGGGAATGAGGGAGACAACTTACCTATAATTAATTGCAAATTAGATTTTGAAAAAAAAAAACTGAGAAGAGACGGGAGTTTTCTATATTTTTTTCGACACTACTTTTACTTCTAGAGAGTAAAGGGATTTCTGGTGGCCTAGATTTTACGGTGAAAAAATACTTCCTTGAATGTCTTATAATGTATTTCTGCACTGACAATGAATTTGGAAACGCTTGTTTGCCTCCACAGAATTTTTTGAACCCAATGTATATACAAGATTAGAAAATGAAGGGGAAATCCATTAAAAATATAACTGGTACATATTTCGGAGTGTTGAGCTCGATTAAAAATATAGGATTTTTTGTCCTGTTAATGATACTAAAAAAAAAAGAAAATCGCCTATCGAATCGTGCTTTCAATGTTTCTTTAATTTTCTGTTTTTTTTCTTCTTCTACGTTTCCTTACAATTACCAATATACATGAGAAAAGCATTTCTCTTTTCCAAGTAATGGCACTTCCTATGTACACTTAATTTACATGGTTGGATTGAAAACACTTTTTTTTACACTTATCAGACGATAAAAGTTTTTCAATCAAGCCATTGAACAAGTGTCACAGGATGGATCTCTTTCTCTCTCTCTCTCTCTCTCTCTCCTTGGCATATTTTCTATCTCCTTCATTGATTCGAAACACTAAAGCTTTTTTCCCTATAAATCCCAATGTATACACACTCAAATACTGTTGTTCTTTTCCTGCAGATAGACAGTTATTTTTTTTTTTAGATTTTTTTTTTGTTTTGGTTTATTTTATTGAATGGATAAGAAAAGTGCTTTACAAAGTAGGTACTTTAAAACTCCAAAATATATCGGTGAGTCTCAGCCAGATGGAAAGTTGCATAGCTTCACTCAAGTTTTAAAAATAAACCAATTTTATGTCGATTTCAAATGGCAAAGCACTGAAATATCGAACAGTTCCTGCTTATAAATGCATCGGCGAACCTAGAAAAGCAAACAAAAATATCTACAGCATTTCTCAAGTTTAGCAAATACATAGTATAGAAGCCATTTCGTACCACTTCTGAAAACCAAAATTTGTACTCCTTACGAAATCCTCCTGTTAGACGGTTTTGACTTACAACTACATATAACTTCTCTGGAGCCTTAAAATCTTTTTGTTTCATGCATGAAAGCCAAATTTGTATCCTATCTAAAATTTTCGGTTTTCACATATATGTAAGGTTTTCTTTCAAAAATTGCACTAATAAATTTAACAATAAAATAAAAAAAAAAGCAATTTCCTAGTAACATTTAGCTGAATCTGAAAATATGCTTACGCCTGCGAAACTGCCATAAAATAATCAATTGTTCGGAATTCTCAATAAAATGGAAAATTTGCACCGAATCCGCAATAAAATTCTCCAATCTGCATATAAACTTAATTGCTGAAGCTGTTTATGACGCTGCTAGCTCCAATAAGTGTGATCCATTTAGCGTAAATTCGAACGGCATTTTCCGAACTCGGATTTATTACAAATTTTGCATTTAAGTCCACGTGGAAATATCCCACAGAAAGTCTCCGCGACCTAAACTGAACTATCTGTAACAAAAAAGACAGGCACTTTTTCCTCCACCTCACAAAAAGGATACAGTATTTGACAAGTTGGGCGGGAGAGAGAGAAAGAGGATTCATTATGATGATGATATTGTTCTTACAAAGAAAAAAGATGGAACAACAGTAGCAATTGGAACTAAAACAAGTCTTACAAGTCAAGTCGTCGGACTGCTTTAAAATACACACATTCTTTCCCCGTGACTTCTCCCAATGAGACGAAGTGTGGACGATCCTGATGATGGTGATGGTTGGGTCACACCAATGTATTTAACATTAAAAACCACCATATCACCTATATATGTAGGTAGGTAGCCAGAGATGATTACCAAACCCTTCTTCGAACAGGTAGAGAATAAAAAAGAGCATCTTATTACGTAGGAATATATACATACCGTCCTTATTGAAACTGATTTTTTTCATAAACACAGCAGCACCCACCGTAAGAATCCTCTTTTATTGTCCTTTCCACTGTCTCTAAAATGAAGGATGCAAGTATAATAACATTATTATTATGCATTTTACCCTTTGGCTACCAAAAAAAGCAGGCCAGTGTCTTCTTTTTCTCTCCTCCCGTACATGAAATGGATTACTTGTGTACATGAAATAATAAAGATGCAAGGGAGAGACAGAAAGAGAGAAAGAGGCAGAGAAATACACGGAGCGAGAGAAAGAGAGAGACAGAGAGAGAGAAAGACAGAGAGAGAGAAAGAGAGAAAGAGAGAGAGAGACAGAGAGAGAGAGAGACAGAGAGAGAGAGACAGAAAGTTTTTCCAAAGGTTTTACGATTTCCTCCAAAAATCATGTATTTGTCATTAAAAAGTTGATGACTTTTTAAAGTACATTTTGTTGTTCTTCCCCAGTCATTTCCACGTGAAAAGGGAGAAAAAAAATAAAAGGTTTTCCGTTTAAAACACATCATAATTTCATTTCGGTGTTATAGAATCCTATTCCACTCACATTTAAATGCTTCTTTACGTATTTATCCCGTTGCAATGAAAATCTTTTAGGAAGAAAAAAAAAATGGTTACATTCTCTCATCATCACTTTTAATTCCTTTTTTCCCATTTTATTCCTCCTTGGCGTGGTTGTAATCTTTTGTAACGAAAAAATAGTTATAATAAAGTTGGTTAATACAACAAGAACCACCTGGGCTTTGGAGGAGGATGAGGAGAGATACTACCTGAAAGAATAAGTAAAAAAAAAAATAGAGAACAAGAGAATGAATCATGCAATAGTTTGTAGTACAGTAAATTATTTATACATGATAAAAAAATATATAAAAGGGTCTTCAATGTTTCTTTGGAGCCGCCGGATGTTGTTGATAAAAAAAATTTTTTACTACTACTCATAAAAAGGAACTTACCGAGAGAGGTTTTTCTTTCTTTATTAACGAGTCATATGTAAAGACAGAAGGATGTGAAAGCTCTCTTTTGTGGTGAAACAAATCTTCGTTTCGTCTTCAACCTCTTCGTCATCCTCCTCCTTCATCCTCCTCTGTAAAAAATAATAATTATGATTGTTCTCTCTCTCTCTCCCTCTTTTACTCGTATTGTTTAATGAAGATGGAAAAGGTAACTGTTCGTTGATTTGATTAAGGCTTTCATGAGGAGATGATGATGAGGAGGAGGAGGATGACGAAGAAGAAGGACGTGGCCAAATGGGAAAATATATAGGCTACTAACTACAAACAGTTTTTTTTACCCTTTAAGCACATGATGATAAAGATGAGAATGCTTTCAGTTGCCTTCACATTTTATGTTGGGAAAAGTTGGTCATTTCTTTGCGGGTTCTCGCTTTTTTATACCTCCTTAAAATTTTTTTAGCATGCTGTCTTTTTTTTTTGCCCCTTCAAAGTCTTTGTCATCTTCTGCAGTTTAGGCGGAAGATCCTCAATTTTGTTCGTCACCTTCTTTATGTATTTCCTTTTTCTTATTTATGTGGAACATTTCTTTCCTTTTGGGTGATATTTTTCTACGATAAAATCTGCCCATCTTTCTCTTCCAGGACACATGTATCTACATACAGAAGTAAATATGTTCGTCTATTTAATTTTCAAAATATTTCCTTTTCCTCTCCATATCCTCCTTTTCTCTCCAGAACATCCCACTTTTTTCTCCAGAACATCCTCCTTCTTTTCCCAGAACATGCTCCTTTTTTTTCCAGAACATCCCCCTTTTTTCTCCAGAACATCCCACTTTTTTCTCCAGAACATCCTCCTTCTTTTCCCAGAACATGCTCCTTTTTTTTCCAGAACGTCCTCCTTTTTTCTCCAGAACATCCCACTTTTTTTTCCAGAACATCCTCCTTCTTTTCCCAGAACATGCTCCTTTTTTTTCCAGAACGTCCTCCTTTTTTCTCCAGAACCCCCTTCTTTTCTTCTCCAGAGCATCGCGCTGTTCTTCTCCAGAAAATCGTCCTGCTCTGCTCCGGAATCATTTATATTCCTTGGTCTGGTGCTTTTCCTGATCATATGCAATTTCCCCTTCAGATCACCCTCTTCTACGGCTTCAGAAAATTTTCTTCTTGTTCTCCAGAACATCCTACATATATTTCTGCTCCAGAGTCTTATTTGTCTACCCCAGAACATTTATTTTTTCTTCTCCAGAATACCTTCCTATTCTTTCCCAGCAGCATATATTTATCCTTTTTTCCGCCAGAATGTCTTCCTTTCCTCCTCCAGAACATCTCTTCATTCGAAGAAGGAGATTCCAACTGTTTCCGCCTGATTCTCCTACATCACCTGGGATATTTTTTTTTTACCAACTCCTCCCACTCAATTGAATCTTGCGATTAGAAGTCATTTTTGTCCCTCAATGACTACCTCCTGTCCTTTTAACACAAATTCAAAAAACGTTTCAGGTTAAAAAGGAAATTCACCACAAAAACCAGAGTGTGTCAACAATGTAGACACGCACTTGTTAGATTTTTATGTATACTTTGTACCTAACCCATAAGCTTTTAGCTGATTTGCACTTTTCTGTTCCCTCAGCCCTAAACTGCTACAAAAAAAAAAAAAAAAGAACAGAAAAAAAGCGAACATAATTACAATATTTTTTTTTATTCTTTATGCAACACACAACCGCAATAATAATGTCTCTATTTTTTGTTGAATCAAGTCTTTTTTACCTTAACGGGCAATTTTAACATGCTTTAAGGATTGATATGTGTAATTATTCACATTTCACACTCCTCCAAATTTTTTTCTCCGTCAATATTACAGCCAAGTGCGAAAATATATGTTTCATCTGGAAAAATAAAATGACATTGGATCGACAAGTGCTGGAATATGACCTTGATACATGGGTACTGCTTTTTTTCGTGGTTAAGGCAAATTAAACACAAATCTATCACCTTTTTATGACCTGTACCAACACTTAATAACTCGTCAAATCACCTGAAGCATGTTTACCTTTTTTATACATTTGAACAATTGACAATGAAATCCAAAAAAATGCAAAGGTTTGTTCGCTGAAAAATTAATGTAGTACTTGCTGCAACAATATATTTTTAATCATTAAGAATATCAAAAGAGGCAACACCCACAAATAATTGTTGGCGGAATCGAAGCAAATATCAGCAATGGTAAAAATTTAATTTCGCTTCCTCCTGATCTTTTAACACATTTAAACACATTTAAAAGTTTCGAATTTTTTTAACATTTAATTATTCATTCAATTTTCTCTACTAAAAAGCGAAAAAGCAGGTGAAGTACTAAAACCTGCGAAAGGAAATTATTATTAAATAAAGTCATTTTAATTACAATTTGTAATATTTGACGATTCAAACATCGATTTATACATATTATTAATGAAGCAGTTTTTTTTATTTTTATTTTTGCGTGTGTCCCCTTGACCTCCCTCATTTTGCCCCTTGTAATTCCATTTTGTTTGTCCAGAGATTTTTTTTTAAATCTCTCATGCGCATATCCAAATAAGGGGTGAGAAGAACGCCGCGGAAAACGGCCTATACATTTCTACTTTTTTATGGTTTCAAAAATAAATACAGAAAAGAAAAGGGTTTATTTTCCTAAAATAAAGTTAATCAAAGTGTGAAATATATTCATAAATTGGTAAAACTCCAAGGTTATTTCGTGATTTTTTGACGGAAGTTTGAAAATTCCGGAAAGTCTTGGGATTCTGTAGACCACAAAAAGTGAATATAAGCCGGTGTTTTTCTAATTTTCACTGACTTCATCCATTAGCCGGCGACAGTTTTAATACTTGTTGGTTGGAGTGAAGAGTGAAAAACAAAATTGTTAATATTTTCAAAAATAAGTCCTGCATTTTGGATTCCATAAATATCAAAGGTAAAAAAGTGTGAATTTTGATAGAAAACTTCGATAGTGATGTGACAAATATTATTTTGGTGGTGCATTTTTTTTTTACTGATTTCAATTATGTGATTACATTAGTTGTTAGTTTATTAAGTTTTCGGGCTGAATTATTTAAATTGGTAATTAATACTCAGTTTGTTGAAAAAATACCGACACGTTTACTTTATTTACTAATTGAAAAATAAATTCGCTTTTCGAATGCGTCGAAACAATTTCCCAGTGAGTAATTTGACATCCAAATCTTACAATGTTGAAGGTATCTGAATACTACCGATGTTAAAAAGCAATTTAAAAGTATATTAATGTGTATACAATCGTTTAAGAATCACTTTTGACCAAGTGACGTAGAAGCTTAAATGCAAAAATCAACCAACGAAATTTTTTCTTAATATCAAAGCTGACCAACTAAAGCATCATATGCAATATCAGTTTTGTTTTCTGATTAAATAAAGGGAACACTCAGTTGTTCAGTTTTACGCTGAAGCTCATAAACGACGAATATATGTCATTTTTACTGATACTTGAAGAATCGAAGATGTTCCAAAGGGTAAACAGACAAAGGGCTTTTCAAAAAAATGAGATTGTTTAATTGAAAAAAATGTCACCTCGTATTTGATCATCTAAAATAAATCCTTGTGATCAATCTTCCCTAACAAGACATAGCATTTCCGAAGAATGAAGGGCTCTAACGAATGAGATTATTTCTATCGGTTTGTACAATTTACAATGTCATTTTCTTATTCAGTTTTTATTTTGTGTCCCTCTCAAGGACATTTATTTGGAAACTTTCACCGGCTTTTGGAACTCTTGAACATCTGAGACATTCTGGAGGCTTTTTGAAACGGAAAGGAGAGACAAGAACATAAATAAATAATAGAAAACTGGCCCTGTTAGACATCAAAAACGTTAAGGTTTACCAAACGCCTTCAATAGAGAAAAAAATTAAATGGCGTATAACCCATCCAAAGACATTAAAGGAATGATCCTGAAATGGTTACCATTTTCCCAAGTGACAATGTGACTTGCCTTTAAATGGGCATGTCTTGGTCGTCATTATCAAATCATGTCCAACTTGGATTATTGTTACTTTGCTCGATTCTCTTCTATTTTTTTTTATTCGTCTTTATTTTGCCGCTTGTGTCTGTGAACAGAAGAAGAAGAAGAATCCTTTTTTTTTTCTTTTGATAAAATAAAACTTGAATTGATGAGGATGAGAAGATGACCATTTGGTTAGTTCCCAAAAAGAAGAATCTTTGTATATTCCTTTAAATAAAAGGACAAAAAACGACGGGTGGACTTACAAAAGGTTTTGAACAAGGTTTTAACACCATGACTTTTACATGGTGGATTTAACCTTGAATTCGTTTTTATTTGGGTATATCAAACACTTTTTATCCGCTTCAAATGGTAATTGGGATTCCATTCTTTTCTTCTTTTATTCTTCTTCGAAATAACAAGTGTTAAAAAGTCATCTTTCGCCGTAGTAGTAATACTTGCAAGTGCAAATTTTGTCTTGTTAACCCAATGAAACAGGGTAAATGATGGGTGCTTATTATTTTCAAAAGAATTAAGCAAAACGACGATGAGTACTTTGTCCTTCATTTTCTTTTGGAGACCCGTGTAAAAGTAATGATTAAAATCTGGTAATAATAATTTTTTTTTCTTGAGCATGCCAGAAGGTACTTGAGAAACATGGTTAAAAGGTACTTTGTGTGAGTCATCCTCATGTATATTTTTTTATGTATTGCCATTTTTTTCTCTGTCTATGAAAATAAATTTGTATAATGGGTGAGCTCATCTAATAATACTGGTATAACAGGTACCTTTTCCCTCATCTGTGAAGACAATTTGCGAAGGGGGCATAACAATTATTTTGGTGACACAAAAGAAAAAAAAAAGGAAAGATCAAAGACGAGGAGGATGATCATGATTATGAGAGGTGCGGATGCGGGAAAATGAGGATGATGGGGGCTTGGAAGATCTTCAAAGCTTTAATGATCAGAATGATCATCGAGAATGTTCAGTGAAGCGTTTGAACTCTTCTTTGAAGCCTAATTTAAAATTCCAAATTGTCGTCCATCTCGTTGTTTGGTCAATAATAATAATTAAGCCATGACATAAGACAACAAACTTGTCTAATGCTCACCGCTTTTTTTTTCTCTCCTTTGACTACTCACGGTCATTTTGTTCACGTTCAATTAACGTATAGGAAAGGAAAAGGGAGGTGTCTCCTTTGTTTTTATGCTTGTCTTTCGGTACTTTTGAAATTATTTTTTTCCCTTGTATATATTTTGTTTTTTTGCTATTTTTCCAAAAAAAAAGTGGACAGGTTTGTTCTTTCGGGATGTTTTTGGAGATGTTTATCGGGATCAAAACCTTTTGATTAGGACTGTCTAGTTCCTCAGATAATGTCTGTAAAATTTCGGTTTTGTATCTTTGCTGTGACAATTTTCAAAATAGGTATCTTTGTCATTCTTTCTTTGGAAGTCTTTTAAAGGAAATCATTTCATTTCTCGGTTTTTGATCTCTCATGCATCATCAAAAGAAGAGCAAAAGAACTTTTTACATAGTTCTGGTTGTCATTATTGAACTAGATTTTTCCTTTTTTTTTTGTCTTTTTTTTTTGTGGTTAAATTTCTCAACTAACTGTTAACAATATAGTTTGCGAGTATTATTGACTTTTTTTTGTTGGTTACTCACTCAAATGACGTCCCAACTTTTTTTCTCTCTCTCTCCCAGTTTCCTCCAAAATCACAAATTGTTTTAGTGTGAGAATAATCTCGTGTGATCCTTGTTACACTTTTCCGCAGGGGGTGTCATCCAGTAAAAGTTCAATGGCATTTGCCAGAATTGAAAGGATTTGTTTTTTTTTTGTCTTCAAAAGTGAGGTACCTGTACGTTTCTAAAGCCTTTTGTCTCTAATCCCCAGAATTTCGTTACTGTATACAAGTACCAAAAGTGTTGCATTTGACCAGTTACATTTTTTTTCTTCCTTGTAAAAATTCGCAGAATATTATACATATGAATTTATGACTTTGTGACGAAGGAGAAAGATCCGTTTTAAATTTTGTTTGGTATACACAACATGCGAATGTATATGATTGTTTTTGAGAAAGAAAAAAATGTTATCATATAGCGGATTTGTGGGGAAGGAAGAGAAGGGTAAAAAAATAACAGTGGTTACTATGAAAAAATGAGGATTATATACACATGTATCTTACAAACCCAATAAAAAAAGACGGTGGTGGGGATGTTGGACTTTTGGACGATAATTATTTTTGTGGGAAAGCAATAAAATGAAATCAAGCCCGTCCACCAGCCCACGGAGAGAGTTTTGCTGATGATGACAACATCATCTTGTAATATTACTTTACGCATGAGATCACAGATGAAATTGTTATTCTTCTGATGAGACTTTATAACGAAGAAAAATAACGAAAGGATAAAGAAAAATTAGTGCACGAACATTTATGGATGTATACCTAATATACTTTTACGTTGTAAATCCCCACCAGACATTTCTGCACTTTTTGCAAATATATCCTCTTGTCCTCTGCTGATTTATTTAAAAGAGACGAAAAAAAAAATTGTTGCATGCAATAATTTTTTTTTTGGACTGGTTTAAAAACAATGCATATTCGTGTAGGTTTTGGAAAAAATTGAAGCACTTACATATGTATGTACGTTCAGACAAAAAGGACATGTAAGGAATGGAAGGAGACAGTTACAAAAAAAATTTGCGTGGTTGGGATTCTTTTTTTGTACATAATGATCTTTTCTTTTAAAAAAAATCTTATTTGGACATTTTACGCTGCGTCAGCTCCGGCTGGGAGAATTGAGACGAAAAAATATGAAAGACTAAAAAATCGTGCAAGTATTTAGTTACGAGCTGAATAAAGGCCAGAATTTAAATTAAATGTGATCATGTCCGTGGTGCCTCAATGTGTTCAAATTGGTCAGGTTCATTCCCACGCAAAAATTATGTCGCATTTTTGTTGACATTTAGGAGAAATGGGCATGTGGGCAGGTCCGGTTGTGATCATATTTAACATTTTCCCCCGGAGAAAAATAAATGTGGGCACGTTTTGCGAAAGACAAATGACTCTAAAGATCTTTTTGACCTGGCTTTTGGTGAAAAAATGGCAAGCGAAAAGGATTAAAATTGGGTTATTAATTGATACAGAGCTCGTAGGTGTTTGTCCTTGCACTTTTTTGTCTTATCTATTTCTCTATCTCTCCACTTCTTGCGTGTTTAACCTGTCTTCTCATTGAATTCAATGTGTTTTGTCGACGTGTTTAGTGGTATGTAAAAAAAATATGTGTGTGGATGTGGACTCGTAGTAATTAGAAAATCTGCAAAACTAGTCAGTTGAGGTGTATTTTATCATCATGTTTTTTGTTTCATGTTATTATTATTATATAATGTTCACCTTTTCTATCTCCCCTTTTCGCCTTTTAAATATTGGATAATCACAGAATCATTAGGGTATATACCTACACTTCTTGCTGCTTATTAAGGGGGTGGGCTTTTGGGAACAAAAGGAGTTTTTCAACTACTTTTTCCTTCTTTTTTACTATATGTAACGAAAATAATAATAGTAATTCATTTTAGGCATGGATGGGATTATTGTAAAGGGTTTAAAAAGAAAAAAAAACATTTATTATGAAATGTGACTATATTTGGTATGGTCATAATTACTGTGTATCTGTATACATTTTTCTAAACGTTTTTTTTTTATCTCTCTCTTTTATTCTTTTGAAATATATAGATGAGTCGAGAAAAAAGAGGGCCGTCAGCGCTTGAGGCTTGGGCCAGACAAATTACTGATGGATACAAGGGAGTGACAATCCGGAATATGACCACATCATGGAGGAATGGGCTGGCTTTCTGTGCACTCATCCATCGATTTCGTCCTGATCTCATGTAAGCTGGATTTTCATTTATTAGCAGTGGAGATTATAGTTCAACCAGATTTTTTTTGGGGCTGTTCCTAAACATAACGAAGGTCAGGAATTAAATTTTATACATATGCTGGGTGGTCGAGATGTCGAGATACAGTGGAATGACTATCCAGCACCGGAAAATTGTGCTCCAATATTTTTATCAAAACCCAACCTAAAATTTGCATAACTCATTTCATTGCAAATGGAGCGAAGCGCAAAGGTTTTATCCGTTCCGACATACAAAAAAGTTATCGTTTAACTTCTTTCGAAATAGTTGTGCATAGGAATATGAAGATCCTATTTATGTTCATTACATTCATGGATTTTTGTATATGTTTATTTTGACTTTCAGTGAGTTCGACAAGCTGGACCCGGCCGATATCTTCCGGAACAATGCACTAGCCTTCGAAGTGGCAGAGAGTCAGCTGGGGATCCCCTCCCTCCTGGACCCCGAGGACATGGTGGCTCACGAAGTTCCTGATCGTCTCTCTATCCTCACGTACGTTTCCCAGTACTACAAGACCTTCAAGGAGTTGCAACAGAAGCAACAACAACAGCAAACCATTGCATCACTAGCTGAGTCTGACAAAAATAATTCGCCTTCATTCCGGAATAATCTTAATCACAGCAATCTTCGCAATGACTCCATCATCAAATCCAGCCCCGTCGTCACCTCCGACAAGGTTCATTTCTCTCTTTAACTCACCCAAAATACACCATACATGTTCTATATCACACATATGTTTAATGTTTACTATGGCGTGCATATAACATACGCAATAGACATAGCAGTGAGCTCCTGCAAAAACTTACTTCTGCAAATAATCAACTTCTGAATGGCGTCTTTGTGTGTAACTGCAGAAATTCAAGAACATTATTTGTTGAACAGTACTTGTCCCTTGAAAAGTTTGAAGCCACGTAGTAGTTGCAAAAGCAATGTCATTTGTATTTAGTATTTATATTTTGGTTTTGTTATCATTTGTGTTTAGTACCTGCTTTTTTTAAAGGGTTGATGCGTGTGTGTCTGTGAACTTTGCCTACATGCAGATGAGATGAGGTTGTTGGCGTGGGAATCTTTTATTTGATGATTTTTTTCCCCTTCTCTCTCTCTTGTATGTACAGACTCGCATGTGTTTTGTGTACATATCATTGTTATATTATTATGACTTGTTTTTTAACTGTATATTTTCCTGTTTCGTCTCCTTCTCATCTCCCCACTGGTATATGCACGTTGTAGTGATAATAAGTTGAGAATTAGTTTGTCTTTGTGGTAATCCCTCATTATTATTTAGATTACATAAGTGATTTATTTTTCTCTGTATTTATTCTCACACTTCAGGAGGCCAGCTCAAGTTGGTGGCTCTTGCGCTTTGTTTTTATTGTAAAAGGCTTGAGAAAACACGCCTACACGAGTTCCTCTGATGTATTTTGTCTATTTATAGTCTGTGCTATTATTCTTTAAATGTGTATAGTGTAGGGGACGGAATTAAAAAAAAAGGCTTCGTTTCTCCGAAAGATCATCATAATTCCCATTACATTTGTTGCTCCTTACATACATAACCATGACATTTGCCATTTTAAATGGAAGGGATTTGTTTTGGAGCCTAATAAATCCTGGAGGAAGAATTCAGATGCAAATTAGTACAAAGATGAATTATGTTGTCGTCACATTACCCAACAAAATAACTTTAACCATTTTCCCCCAGACTTTTTTTGGTTTTTTTTATTTACATCAGCTAGTTTTCCTTTTAAATGGATTTATTGTGTATGTTTTTTTTGTGAATGTGCCACCTTTGTATGTCTGTAGTTGGTTGTTATTTTAACCTCGAGAATATAGTAGGAACCCAGGTGTTAAAATAATAGTAGGTGTACAGGGGATTACATAATGTTGTTTTTTTGTCTCTGGATGCCCACTCTGATACATCTGAGTTTAGTCGTGAACAGAGTTTTTTTGTTAATTCCACTGGATAATTGCTTCTGCGGTAGAGTTCCGTATTTATTATAATGTGAAATATTATCCCATGGATTTTTTTGCCCTATCACTCCCTCCAGCTCATATTGTTGATGGCACACGAGCAGAATATTAATAAAGGTAACATGAGTTGGTGCGAATGATGTAAGTCGTAATGGCTCATATTAATAGGTGCTATGTATGTATTTGAAGAAAAAAAATTATACACAAAAAAAACTCTCCTTGAGAGAGGATTAGTAGGTATTATATAAAGGATGGATGGGTCATTTAAAAAATTGAAAAGAAAGGGTTGCCTTAAGGAAGACATTTGAGTTAATTAATATGGAGGAGGATCTTTTCTATATCTTCAAAATATCGTGGAGGAGGATCTTTTGTATCGTGAGGGAAGTAAATATTTGGAAAGAAACAGCCTCGCACATAACCTCTTAAAATGGTGAAGGGTCACATTTATTATTATGATGGAACGTCCAAGCAAAATATCACGACGATGGAGTGAAACATCTCACCACAAACAAATTAAATAGGAATTAAAATGCTAAATTAGAATCATCTCTCTATTTTTTTAAGTAATTACGTAAAGTGAAGGTCTAGCCAGTTCATGACAGGATTTCGTTAGGTGTTTTCTTAATTTTTAATGGCTAACTTCCAATGTTTCATTTTGAAATCGTTACTTAAATGTATTTTTTTTGTATTCGTTCCCTTCTGTCAATTTTCATTGGGTAGTTTTTAAATGTAAGCCCCGTCACCCTCTTTTCTTTGGTGTGGGCACGTCCTTTTAAAAAATGAAGGATTTTTTTTTAAAAAAAAGGTGCTGGTATAATATTTTTTTTTGACACATCCTCATTCGTTCTCGGATCCTTCTCTCCCCCCTTCTTCTGGGTAAATACGAATAATTATTATTAGTTTTGAATTGAAGGCTAGGCATTCACGAACCCACGACCCAACCAGCTTCGAAGGAGAAGCGCGTCGTGTTCCCGTAATAATTGTTATTTCTAATTTGCATCCTGAAAGATCAAAGAAAACCCTTTTAATACTTTACATTTTTAGTTGTTGCAAAAACATTTTTACCTCTTCTCTCCCTCTCTCTCTCTCTCTCTCTGTCTCTTTCTTTGTGAAGGATGAGGGGGGTGTGTGGAATAATAATAAATGATTTTTTGCAAGAAGATGAAGCACAAAGGAATGGTGGAGGCAAAAGGACGTGAAGGGAGAGAAAAGTGAAAATATATAATATACACATTAGAATGACTGTTGTCAAGCTTATGGAAAGTGATATGACTTTGTGTGAGCTCCACACCTCCTCCTCCACGTTTTTCTTGGGACAAATGGTGTTATTTATCGAATTTAAACGTTTTTTCCTCATTAGACGTGCACAAACATCGACGTAGATAACTATACACGGACTTGCAATTGTGTTTTCCTCTATTGTGAGTACCTGTAACCAAAGGAACGTGGTCATGAAGAGAGTGCAAAAAAAGTGTAGGGACGACCGGACACTCACGTTTTTTTTTTTTTACAGACGAGAGAATGGAATATGTACATGTATCTAGTATGCACAATTCATACGCATACAGGGGAACGGTAAAAAAGAAGAAACGAAAGAGGAGAAATACAATCAGAAATATGGGAGAAAGAGAACAAGAAGGAAAAAGGGAAAGAGACAAAAATAAATTATGAAACGAAACTAACAAAAAAGCCAGGACAGAAAGCAATAAAAGAAAAATATCACGGCCAAAGGAGTAAAAAACTATCAAAGGGAAACATATAAGAGAAAAATATCGGAGAGGAAGGCGGAAAGAGGAGAAAGTCATCAGAGAGAAAGGAAAAGAGAAAAAATATGATGGAGAAAGTCAGTCGCGAAACAAGCAACATAGAGAGAACGTGCAAGAGAAAAAAACAGATTGGACTTTCAGACAACAGTCAGAGAGAAAAAAGCATTAGAGAGAAACGCATAAGAGAGAAAATCATCAGAGGAAAAAAAATATTAGAGAGAAAGGCATAAGAGAGAAAATCATCACAGGAAAACATTATTAGAGAGAAAGGCGTAAGAGAGAAAATCATCAGAGGAAAAAAAATATTAGAGAGAAAGGCATAAGAGAGAAAATCATCACAGGAAAAAATTATTAGAGAGAAAGGCGTAAGAGAGAAAATCATCAGAGGAAAAAATCATTAGAGAGAAAGGCATAAGAGAGAAAATCATCAGAGGGAAAAATCATTAGAGAGAAAGGCATAAGAGAGAAAATCATTAGGGGGAAAAGCACAAGGGAAGGGTTCTTTTGTCTTTCTCATTAGAAAGAAAGACAAAAGAAAACTCAACAAGGAGAAAGGAAAAAGTCAAGATTATGCAAGAGGAAAATGTCCATCGGAAAGATACGAAAGAAGAGATTCGAAAAGACAGTATTTGGAATGGAGAAAGATGGGAAAATGTGCTAGAAAAGAAATCAAAGGTGACGGAGAAGAAGAAAGAAAAAAAGAGAAGAATCACAATGGAAATAAGAGCCAGACAATATAGAAAAATAAATTTCTTTGGCAAGGAAAGAGATGAAAGCTAAAGAGAGGCTCCCCGAACAAAAAAAAATGGTCGGATGTGTGTGCTAAGAGTATGATTCCTACTCAGGATCTTCTGGTTGTACACAAGGAAGGCAAAAAAAAGAAGATGAATTTCTTTGGGAGAGACCAGGGAGAGAGAGAGAGATGGCTGAGAGAGATACATGTGAGAAATTGCGTATTGTTTTTCATATGGAAATGTTTTTCTCTAAATAAATGTCTTGTATCATCATCATCGTCATCATCATCATTATTATTATTAGGTTGTACGACGACGCTTACTACCCCTTCTACGGCTGTTATAAAATAATTTTTTCTCTCTCAGTTCCTAACACATACACGTACACACACTTCTCTCTCCCTGGGAGGGAGTTGCCTACATACATATTCAAAAAAAAAATAAGCGTACACGCATAAAAAAATTCTTGTTGCACTTTTTTAAAGGAATATATAGAGGAGGTAGTGTAGTAGTAATAGGAGTGACGGGGAGGAAAATAATAAATCTTTATCTCGTGGACGCTCTCTGTGTGCACTTTTTTTTAGCATGTTCATCTTCTGGTTTCTCTCTATCTCTCTCTCTCTCTTGTCAGTTTTTTGGTTCTGTTGGAAACTTGGCACTGTATACCTATTTTCTTTCATTGTTGTTATTTACGTGTGGCCCTTATTGTTATTCTTAAAGTATACACCTTCAATATTTTCGGGGAGGGTGGATTGGTTATTGCCGTCATGAATAATCGTTTACAGGATAAATTTTCTGGGAACAGATTGGAGATGTTTGGATTTTTTTTCGGGTGTTCCGTTTTTTTTTTGTATAGGTATTGGTGGGGTCTCTCTCCCTTTTTCTCCTTTTTCTCTTTTCTTTCCATGTAGTTTTGAGTTCTTTTTAGCGTTTGTGGTTATTTCCCCCTTTCTCCATATGTCTTATGCTATTGTACATCTCATTTTGACATCTCTTTATTTGCATGCTTCCTTTTTTTCGTTTCCTTTCTCTTTTTCCTTTTTTCTCTTTCTTTCCTTCCTTTCTTCCATCCCCTTCTTTCCCCCCCATTTTTGATGCCCTCGCATTCTCTCCCGGTTGTAGCTATTTTTCATTTGTCTTTTTCTCTTCTTGCTTTCTTTCTTCACCTTTCCCACTTTTCCGTTTACCTTTTCTCCTTTAAACTTTGATTTGCTCCCTTCTCTTTGGTCTACTTATCTCTTTCTCCCTTTCTATTTTATTTGTCCTGCATTTTTTTTTACATCTTTCACTCTTCTCACTTGATTCATCCCTTTTTTCTTCCCCGTTGTCTCCATACAGAATTTATACTTTTTTCTTGCCTCTTCGGAATTGATACTTATACAGATAATTTCTCTCTCTCCTTTTTTTTACTTCTGAATTTTTCCCTATTCCGTTGCTTGATTTCCTTCCCTTCCCTGTAAGTGTTTCTCCTCTCTGCTCTTGCTTTTCCTGTTTTCCGGCGCCTTCCTTCAATTTTTAATTCATCGGGACGTCTTCTTCTGAGAGTTCTCTCTCCATCTCTCGTTATGGTAGCCCTCCTAACACGCTGAATGTAAATACGTACAAGTTTTTTCCTCAGCGTACTCTCTTCCGTATTTCTTAACCCCTCCCGTGATTAATCTCTAACTCACTCACACCCCATTCTTTTCCTCACGCACTCTCTCTCTCTCTCTCTGTTCACTGTTTAATATACATAAGAAGTATTGTAAAGCCTACAGAGAGTCATGAGCATTGTAAAAAATTGAAAGAGAGAGAGAGAGAGAGAAATGGAGAAGAAGGGAAGAGCAGAGAAAAAAAAATCGCCCACAGCCGGAAATGCTTTTCTGTCGGCACCAACCAACTGTATATAAGGAGATAGAACATGAGCAACCAAATAATAATTATCTAATTCCCTCTCGTCCTACTACTTCCCAAGTGTACAACAACAACAATCATCTCCTCCTCGAGTGTTGTACACCGTCCACTGTACAGTTTGCACACACTACATACACAGCACATGCACACACGGAGAGAGAGAGAGAGAGAGACTCACACAATTCATTCTAATTAGTATGCATGAGCGTTAAAAAGACAAGCGTCCGTATCTCCACCACTGGCTTATTTTTATTTATTGATGATGTTTATCGTGAGTGCACTACAAGCACCTAACAGACACACACCAACACACGTACACCCAAGGGAGAGACAGAGAGAGAGAGAGCAGTGATTTTTTTCCACGTTTGAAGTATATTACAAGAACATGTCAGCAAGCACCTCATCAAAAGATTTCTCCTTTGCACTCTTTGCACACATAAGATTAAATACTGAAAGGAGTAAAAAAAAATTGGTTTGTTCAGATTAAAGTCTAGTTACACACATAAATATGAAGGAAATAATAATAATAGCAATGCGCTGTCAATAGTCAAGATCTCTCTCTCTCTTTCTCTCTCTCCTTCTCTCTCTTTCTTTCTCTCTCTCTTTCTCTCACTCCTTCTCTCTCTCTCTTTCTCTCTCT
>JAQGBT010003614.1:0-19026 GCA_034698585.1 Disparrhopalites patrizii | reverse complement strand
CCTCCTCCTCCTCCTCCTCCTCCTCCTCCTCCAGCTCCTCATCCTCCAGCTCCTCTCCCTCCCGCGAAAATTCCGAAAGAATATAAGCTAAGCCCCATGCCCCATGTGAGGAGGTTTACTAATTATTATCACTGTAGATACTTGAGAAGTCATAAGAGAAAGGATTAGTAATGTAATACACCCCGTCAACCATAAAGCCACACTTGTACCCATGTCACTCTCTCATTTTTTTAATTTTTTTTTTTTACCTTCTGGTTCTACAACTCCTACTAATAATAATCCATAAAAATATATATTAAAAGCTTCTCACCAATATCGCCAGCAATTTTTATTTGTGGTTATACACGATTACATCCTTTTCCTTACCTTCCCATATTCTCCCCCCTTAACTACCACATCCTTTCGTCGGAACATTGGAGAGAGAAACGGAGAGAGAGAGAGAGAGAGAGCGACAAAGAGACAGAGGGAGATGAAGTCACGGAAAGTCACGAATGGCCTACAGACCAAGAGAGACATCCACGGAGAGAGAAAGGGGAAGAGAGACAGAGAGCGAGAGGGAGTTAGAGAGACGGAAAGACACAGAGAGTGAAAGAGAGAAAGCCAAAGAGAGAAAGAGACAAGGATGGAGAGAAGAAAAAAGATTTTTTTTCCAGAGCGTATGTTGCGTGTCGCGAGGAACATAGACACAAGAATTCGATCACATATTATCATCATTATTATTAATGCATGTGGCAATGTTGTTGTCGTTGTTGTTGTTGTGTAAGAGGAGCAAAAGAGGAGGAGGTGGATCTATAATACAAAATGAAAATGGCTGGAAGGTGAGCAGAGTCTGGAAATACGAGAGAGAGAGAGAGACAGTGTGAACGTGATTAGACATTCGTTAGCTGTTTGTTGAAGTTGAGATGGAGAAAAAAAAAAGAGACTCTTCTTCTCTTGGGCATTGTAACAAGTAGGTACACGGGGACTACGGGGCGGAGACATAAATACACGTATTGTAAGTTTTACTACATATTTTTTGTCTTTTGACATATGACTTTACCTTTTCTCTCTCTCTCTCTCTCTCTCTCTCTCTCTCCCCAACTTCTCCGTCTCCCTACCCCGTCAAAGAGCCCAAGACACACCATTTCTTCTTCATCTTCCACAATTCTTCTCCCCATATGTATGGCTAGGAGCATGCATGCATCGGAGGTGAAAAGGAGTGAGAGAAGAGACGAGAGAGAGAGAGAAAAAAATCATCTTCACACAAGACAACAAGACATTCCAAAAGTCCGTGGAAAAGAAGCTCTCTCTCTCTCTCTCTCTCTCTCTATCTCTCTCTCTATATATAACGCCTCCTTTTCTCTCAGCTCCTTTAAGCGCTCTCCTTCTTTTTCCTCTTCGTGTCTTCGTGAAAGAGAGAGGGAGTGAGAGGGAGATGAAGAAGGCAAAATAATAAAAAAAAAAACAAAAACTCATTATAAAGTGTATATATTGTCGGCATAATAATATTCTTTTCTCTCCCTCCTTCTCTCCATCTCTCTTTTCTCTCTCTCTCTCGAACTCCCTCTTGTCTCTCCCTATCTCCTCCTGCCGTTCAAGTCCCGAAGAGAAGAAGAACCGTCGTCCACCCGTCGGTCCTTTGAGATTCCATCCCATGTTTGTACATATGAGGGCAGAGAGAGAGAGAGAGAGAGACGGAGAGGGGAGGACGAAATAATGACCTTTATATATAACGACCTTTTTCTTTCCCCCCTTATATTACACGGCACGACATGGGGACGATGGACTACTAGCTATATAAGAGACGAATGCTGGACTTAGCGGAGAGCTCTTGTTTTTCTTTTTTTGGACAACCATGGCCATATGTATGAAGGACCGTGGTTTGATTTTTTTTCGTCTCTCTCTCTCTCTCTCTCTCTCTCTGTCTCTCTCTCTTTTCTTTCCCCCCTCGTCTTCATTATCATGTTCACTCTCACATTATGACCTACGCACTTTTTGTTGTGTGTAGGACACCCTTTGTGGACTTGTGAGTGTGTGTTGTTTGGATGGTTTGGTAAGACACTCATTTATAATAAAGGGTGCTCTTGGGGAGAGGAGAGAAAAAAATTGTGTCAGAGTGAGTGAGAGAGAGAGACAGAGAGAGACAGAGAGAGACAGAGAGAGCCAATACTATACCTGGGCCTAGGGAATGCTCATCATCAACTCTTTTTTTAGACTCCATGCGTATAGGTCTGGAGAGAAATCCAATTTTTGTGACTACACTTCTCACTGAGACTCTCTCTCTCTCTCTCTCTCTCTCTCTCTCCCTCTGCATCTCTCTCCCGCCCTCTCCTGTCACTCTCTCCCTCTCTCCGAGAGAGCCATGACAACATGTGGGATTGGGAAAAATTAAATCAGACTACAGGACATGTTGTTGTAGTATTTATGGAAGGTAACAAATTCCCTCTGTCTCTTTCTCTCTCGGCGTATTATTATTAACTCCCATTTGTGGTCAAGGAACCTACATATATCTCTGATTTTTTAAGGGACTCTCTCTCTAGCTGTCTCTCCTCATATGTATGTGCGCTCCCAGCACCTGCCTTTGTGTTAACTCTGCTCATAGCGATCTTCATCAAAGATGTGGCTTTTTAATGTGCAAGTCCAACTCTTGTACTCGCACTCTCAAATATGCTGTGAAAAAAGAAGGGCCCTTACAGCTTCTAAAAGTTATTATTATTACTATTATCATCATCATCATACATGCCTTCCTCTTTTACCTTCCTTCTCTCTCTCTCTCTTTTTGTCTCTCTCTCTCTCTCTCTCCCTTTAACTCTCGTCGTCATCTTCGACTTCTCTCTTTCTTTTGCGGCACTCGTCCTATTGTCACTGCACAGCAGGGGAAAAAAGACCGCTTTTTCTCCTTCTAATTATTGGGGGAAACTCACACTATACTACCACTAATACTACTATCTCTCTGAGGACGACTATCTCCTCTCTACCTGTGAACCTCTATTAGTTTGTGGGGACGGTGAAGAGAGAAAAACTGTGTCCAGTCCCAAAAACTCATCATCGTCCTCATTTTCTTGTCCACCGCATGTCCTCTCTCATCTTCTTTCCCTCTGTTTTTATTATTTCCTTTTTTTTCCTATTCTTTTCTGGACCTCCGACAAAAATTACTCTTCTCCAAAAATTACTCTTCTCAATTTCCTTTGAAAAATCAAGGAAAAAGCGGTCCATTTTTTTCTCTCTCCCTCCTCCTCCTCCTTTTACCCAACTTGTCAAATATTCTAAATTTCGCCGTGGTGAAACAGTTTTTTTGGGGGGAAAGGCCCTGATTTTTCATCACCATTCCTCATATGCTCTTCTGTCGGCTTCTTGGAAACGAATTATAATAAATCCCCCCAAAGTCACATGCCTTGTTGTAGTGAAGCGAAATATCCGGAATTGTACAACTTTGTTCAGAAAATGTATGTGTAAAATGTTGTATAAAATGTATTCACTGTTATTATTATTATTATTATTATTATAAAAACAAGCCAATTTTATACTATCCCCTTTTAGAAGGATTATCTTCCTCATTTTTTCACTTAGATTAAATCTATAAAGAAAATAATGGACCCAATCAAATTACTTTTTTTTTTGCTCGAGTCTTTATTGTTTTCCGGGGGAGGGCCATACGCGAAATATGAATTTTGCTTTTGTATGAGTAATGCATGTATGTATGGGCTGATGGGAGAGGGGAGAGATTATTATGTAAACAATGTTACGGGTTTGTTGTAGAAGGAAGAAGAAGAAGAAGGGAACGACGAGGGAAATATCTAGCCTAAGGTTATACATATGTATCCTGATTACATTATGACTTTGCTAAATACTACGTGGTCGTTTATGCTCTGTATCGTTCAAAATAACGACTTGTTTACCTTGTTTCGTCTCTCTTTCTCTCTTCGCTATTCCTCTCTCTCTTTCTCACTCTCTCTCTCTGCACTATTCCTCTCTCTCTTTGCCTCTCTCTTTCTCTTTGTCTCCCTGTTCCTCTTTTGCAATATCTCAACACCTGTCTTTCTCTCTTCACGCATTCTCTGTCTCGCTCTCTCTCTCTCTCTGGAGTGTCTCTCTCTCTCTCCTCTCTCTCTCTCTTGAGCTGAAACTGCTACTACTATTTATACTATTTGTACGTCTCCCGCACGTACGTGGAAGCACTGTCAAAGAAATTTAATCCAAGTTATTACCACATCTCAACACGTTTTTTTGATTCGCTTCCAACCACTTCTTCTTTTTCTCCCCGTCAATATTCACCCCTAAAGCCACTCATCACCTTTGGATTTGACGCGAATCAATTACAACTAAACTAGTGCTCCACCTTAAGCTTTAACTGCGGGTACAAAGAGGTAGAGATGTGTTGGGAGAGGTCCAGGAGAGATATTTGGCCTACAGACCAAACTCGCCCTAAACGTTCCTTTTTTTATATAAAATTTTAGCAGAAATAATGGGATAAAAAATGTCATTTACAATAGTTTTAGGAAGGGAAATTACTATTAAAAATAATGAAGAAAGACAAAAAATAGTAATATGAAAGTAAATATATAAGGAACATTTTTTTTAGAGGTTAAATTGCGACACCCCTTCCTCGTATGCAAATATTTACTTTGTCGTAAAAAACTGATGGAATTTTAGTTTATTTTTTGTCTTGGTAAAATAGTCATCCCAATTCTCTTGTGATTATAAGGTGCAATTTCCGTGTGTCTATATTTTCTTTTTTTTTTAATATTACCTACTAATCATATGCTCAGGCATGAATGAGTGTGGATATAATGTCTCTCAGGCAGTTGGCGTGTGTGGAGGGGAAAAATAAATAGAATGGAGCTCTCTTTTGTCCTTCGTCGGGAAAGATATTTTGTGCAATAATAATAATTACACAGACTCACAGACTCACATGTAGGTACATGTTTTTTTTTTAAAGAAATAAAAAAAAAAGTGGATACGTTAGTCTACATATTCATGGATGTGTATTTTCTACGCTCTGAAAAAATTTCCCCTTCAATGTAATTATTTCAATTTATTCAATACATTAACAAATAATAATTATACAACAATATGACAATGAGGCAGAAAAAAAAGTCTAAGGGCATACGAGCCTAAATAGAGATTTTTCGCTCCACATTTTTTTTTCACTCTTGTTGGCACACTCGTAGAGAGAGAGATAGAGAGAGACAGACAGAGAGAGATTCATATGTGTATACATAAGGTGAGAAGGGAAATTACACGCGATTATCCCATGTAATCTATTCTCTCTTTCTCCCCTCGCCCAGTCTTTCTCTTTCTCTCTCTCTCTTCTGTCTCTCTCACCCTTTCTCCCGTCTCCCTCCAGATATTTGTCTATTTTCCCCTTCTCCATCTCTCTTCTCCTTTTTCTGTCTACATCGCCCTCACCGGTCTGAAAATAAAAAAGTAATCGTAACCCACTGGAAGAGAACATAGCCTTTGAAGTATTTTTTTTTTTTGGGGTGAGCAGGATGATGATGGTGGCGGTGATGATGATGACGATGATTGCCACAAATGTCATTATTTTCTATTGGGGGGCTCTCCACATGCATTTTTCTTATTTGTTACATTTTTCCCTTCCTCTGAAGGGGATCAAAAAAGAGGGAGAAGGCGATTCCCTTTCGTCCCAATCATAACAAGTAATATCTTCATATTCCCCATTATGTCTACCCTTCCCCATCGCATCACTAAAAGAGACCTTCAAAAGTTGTAGTGATGAAATCTTTTTTTTTTTCAACTTTATTATTACTATATTTTTTAACATCCAAGTAATTCCTATGTTGTAATTTATCCCCTGGAATGCTCTTTTTTCTGGAGATTGTCTCACACACTTTTTTTGGAATAAAAATCAATTTTTGATTTCATTCCCTTTTGTGTTTTTCTATTGACTCACATCAAGTTATCAGGGTTAGTAATTGTACAAAATCAAAAATGCATTCTCTTTGGCCAGAGGCCCCTTGGGATCCTAGTTTAACATACAATGTCCTAAATGGGGCCGTAATAAGTCGTGCAGTGAGGATGGTGGAGGTTTCATTTGCATCTTCCTGCCGGCACAAGGAAAAACGGTACTCCTCATTCACATCATTCTCTGGCCTTTTCATCATGGATTATTTTTCTTTGGCTTGGGCCATTTACTATTGATTTTATTTGTATAATATTTAGTGATCATGCATTTGTTTATGCATAGAGACTATGTACTTCCATCCCCGTCTATTTCCATGGAGGGCGAATGGGGCCCATTATTTCTACACAAACATCACATGTGAGCATAATTATTTATTGACAGAGTCGGAGAGAAAGAGAGCAAGAAATTTGGGGATGAGAGAGCGCCTGAACGGAGCGAGATATTTTGACAGAGACAAGAAGAGGGAAAAGAGAGACGCAATTATTGGGAGAGGAAGTTGGACAAGAAAATAAGAGAACGAGAAGGACTAGAGCTCCAAAAGGGAAAAGTCCGAGGAAAGGAGAGAAGAGAACCGAGAGAGGAAAAAGAGAGGAGAAAGAGAAGAAAAAGAGAAGAGAAATAGAGGAGAAAGAGAGGAAAAAGAGAGAGACAACTCTTTCATAATTTCTTGAGCGAATGTCTATGTAATGTATAATATATTTCCTCTTCCTTCTGCTCCATTGTTGTATATTAAAAGACTTAAGGGGAGGGAATGAGATAGAAAAAAAAGCAAGAACTGGGATGACACACACACTCATTGCATTCCTTCTCCATTGTTCTTCGCCTTCTCCTCCTTTGATTGTGATGATGGACGCATGGCAGCATAAATAATCACAATATCTCTCTTACTATATACATAATTATATATAGATATAGATAATATACAGATATAGAAGAGTAAATAATAATGTGAGACCATTTCTGGATGTCAGTCTTTTTTCCTCCTCGACACATAATTTTTTTGTACATAAACCTTTCATTATAAACGATTGTGTAAGTACACACATAATTTATAATTCCTCCTGCTATGGTGTCTGCTATAGGTGTGTGTGTATTGTCTGTGCTAAGCGCAAATTGTAATAAAATGGTAATTATGATTAGCCTCTAAGTGATTATTCTTATTAGTGTACACGGCTACTACCACTGTTTCTTATTACGGCCATAAACATTATATTTTATTAATCAAATCATAAACTCATTCATCATGTCTTGTTCTTTTTCTTCTTAGGCCTTAGTTTGCATCTTCTTATGCATTTTATATTGTATGTATAAATACTACTATATCTACGATGATGTTGGCTTTTCGTCCTCGCCAAATCATGGAAGTTGCTCTCATTACGGGTTCTTCATTAAATTGTCCTCGTAAATTGTTCCTGTCAATTTTGTCATTTATATCCTGATCAAATCATGACTCGAGTAGATTTTACCTATGCATTTTCATGATTATTTCCATTATAATAAATATATACACATTAAATAAAATAAATAAAAGAGTTGAGCAGTACGTTCATCTATAAAATATTTCCTGTACTCTCGCAGAACAACTTCCATTTAATCCGACACAAGATGTAATCCAATGTATTTATTTCAACAAAGCTGATGGGATCCTGTGTTCTCCTCAATATTTGCTGAAACCCCTTTGGATTTGTTTCTAAATTGAACTGGGAAACAATTATGCAAATTAGAGGCCGTTTACTTTTCAAGACACTCTCCAAAAAATGGTGAGAAACAAGCCCAAAAAAGCCTGGCGAGATTTTTTCTACCAAAATAATAAAAAAAAATCATAATTAAATCCTATGCATCTCCACCCGCAGATGTTGATACTACATCACTTGGGAAGCATATGTGATCACATTTCAAGCTTGGAGATGATGATGGACGGTCGTCTCACCAAACAGTTTATATGCCCCGGAGAAATTTGAAAAAAAAAAATTTGGACATTGGGTGCGTGTCTCCAGCCTCTCTCATTGTAGCCACTGGGAAATTATATAATCGCACACAAATAAATAGCCACCAGCTCCTGCAGCAGGTCCATCCAAGACACAATTTAGGTGTGTGTGTGTCTGTTCAAAATAGCCTCGTAATGCATGAGGCAAAATGATTGTAGCATGAGAGGACAGCAATTACATACACAGAACGCTAGTTTTTTTTTGGCTCTTCCCCCTTCCCCCTTTCCCCTCTTCATGACAATAGGAAGAAGAGATTGACCAGAGAGAATGTCTGAGAGGATGGACCGTTTATTTTTGTCACGACCAGCTCTTCTCCGATCCCCCTTCGGCCTCCTAGCTGTCCACACGCTCAATAATAATACTGGTAATAATAATGAGACCAGAAAAAAGCACCCTTTTTTTACAAGTAATTCCTTGTCGCATGTAAAGAAGTTCATCTTTGAAGGATGAGAAGAAGAAGAAGAAGAAGAATGATGTGGCAGCCTCCCTCATCATACGTGGACACACGGACCACAAAAAGGGACCAAAGAAGAAATAAAGATGAAGAACCAAAAAAAAGACGAGCATGACCACAACGTCTGAGACAGTGAGGAATGCCGGGCAAGAGAGAAAGACGAAATAGAAATGATCTAGAGGGACCCGCAAATTAAGTGAAGAGAAAGAGAGAGACTCTCTCTCTCTCTCGGCTCATGATATTGATAAGACCCCCCCAACTCCATCCAATTCCTTCTATGACACACTGTCATTAATAAAACAAATTCCAAAAAGGTTTTGCTCCTGCCCTACAAAAAAAAAATCTCAAGTTTTTTTCCAACAAGAAGATGAGGAGGAGGAGGCTAGAAAAAAAAGTTAATAGAATGTAATGAGAGAGAAAGAGAGAGAGAAAGAGAAAGACAGAGAGAGAGAGAGAGAGAGAGAAGAGGGACTCACTTATGCGTGTGTGCACCCGCAAAGACAAAGATAATGACTTTTTGGTAAACTGCAAGTAATGAATGTGGAGAAACCTCCATCATATACATACGGGAATGAACCAGGGAAGAAGTTGAGGGAAAGAAGAAGATGAGGGGGAAAAGTCTGGAAAAAAAAAAGGAGAGAGAAAGGACCGGAGCCAAGAGTTATAATAATAATCACATGGGAAGGTAAGGCCAAGTCAAGTTTTTCATGAGTGTGTGTGTGTGTGGAGTATATTGACAGAATATTTATGGGCGGATAAGAAACAAGACCTTTTCATTTTCCTGAAGAAGACGAGGAGAAAAAAGGGAAGACACACGGTGAGGAGTAAAAATTTTTTTATTAAATGCTCCTTATTTTCCTCCACAGTAATCACATATATGACTGTATATGATTTTAATTTTGGAATCATTCCTTCTTCTCTCTCCTTCCCCCTCCTCCGCCCTCTACCCTTCCCTCAAAGCGGTGAGTTTACACACAGAGAAAGAGGGAGAGAGAGAGAGAGAGAGACTTTTTTTTCCCTCTTCTACACATCACGCAACTTGATTACATGGGGGGTGCTGTTTTGTGGTCTTCTTTTTCTCCTTCTCCCATCCCAGCCTTTTCCCTCTCACTCCCCCCTCTCCCAAAAATATATATATATACACACATTATTTTTTTATCCATAACATATTTGAAAAAATAGTGGGACAGCAAAGGGAAAAAGGAGGAGGAGTAAGGGAGAGAGAGAGAGAGAGAAAAAAGTCTTCTTACTAAGGGAGAGAGAAAGGAGAGAGGGGATGATTAGAACTCTTGTAATTTATAGGAGTTGTGTACTCCCTATGTGATAATGATATAGGTCAGCAAGAAGAAAGAAGGAGAAAGAAAGAGAGAGAGAGAGAGAAAGAGAGAGAGAGAGCGACTATGGTTGGCTCTGACCCTTGGCACAAGGGAACCCCCTTTGAGGGTCTCCAATCTTGAACAACACAACCCTCACATTTCCTACCAGCCAACTGATTGGCATTTAATTTAAAAAAAGAAACAAAAAAAAAATACCGGGTGGATCGTATGTAACATGTATTATGTAGTATGTCCCATCTTTCTCTCTCTCTCCCTATGAGACTCTGTGTGTGCATGAGTGCGGGGATGGACACGTTTTTCCAGGCTATATGTAGATATATGTATGAAATATTGTCCCATATAGCGAAGGGTTCAGGGGCACCATCACATTCTCTATGGTTGGATGGAGAAATGATAATAATAATAATCATCCTCATCATCATCATCGGACGCGACTGGATACACTGGAGAGAGTCCTCCATGTAGCAGGAGTAGATGTAGTATTGTGTGGCAGTAGGTGAGGAAATAAATTGTGAGGAAATACTATGGAAGAGAGGGAGAGAGAGAGACTTGTTCGGGTTGTCTATAGAAGAGGGAGAGAGAGAGAGAGAGAGAGAGAGGACGTAGTACCCTTAAGGGAGTGAGTGGAGGAGCAACATTTTTGGGTGCTATTAAACGACTACCTAATAATACGCTTTTATTTCACTTTTGTCCCAGGGACAGGGCATGCGATCACTGCATTATTCTCTTAACTAACCATGTAGTTCCTCACCACACCACCTTTACCTTTACCTATCACTTTTTTTTATATATAATGCTACCACAAATTCCTCTCTTTATTTCTGGCTCTATCTCTCCCTTGTATAGTTGTACAATATATATTTTTCCCATGTTGGACCAATTCTCTCTCTTAAGTAATTCCCTGCGAACAAATACATTACAAACATTTCATCCTTCCCCCCTTGTCTTTTTTCCCTCACTCGTTCCTCTCTTCTACATACAGTCCTTCTTCGCCAAAGGGTGCCCCCAGATAACAACTCATACATTCGACAATTCACCGACATTTTTATCAACTCCGTTCCAATTCTCTCTCTCTCTCTCTCTCTCTCTCGTCTTTTCTCTCCCTCTTTCTGTCTCTCCCCCAACGAACCGTATCGACAACAAAGATACCCTTCCCTTCAGTTTTTTTCACCCTTCCCTTTCTTGGGAAAGAGACAGAAAATATTTTTGGGACTTTAAAATTGGGGTTTATCTTAATATGATTATTACCATTATTGCGACTCTTTCCAGTTTTTGTTGTTATTATTTCTCCTACGCCTAGTCTCCCAGCCCGGCCTACCCTTTCACATGAGTTGACGGGGGGAAGATGTCCGACCGCAACGTCATTTATTTCCATGGGGGCTATCAGCACATGCTTTCATTTTAAATGGATACTGTTATTATTCTGCCGGGCCTTTTCTTCTCCTAAGAGAGAAATAGAGAGGAGAAAGAGGGAGAGAGAGCGTGTCTCTTTAATCCTGAAAACAGTCACAGCATGGTCACTCTTTCTCCTTTTCTTTTGCTCCTCCCCCTCTCCCTCTCTCCCCTCATTTCTTCCCAGTAATCCCCCTTAAAACTTGTGTCATCTCACCCGTTTAGTTATTATTAATCTGGAAAGTGTCAGGCGAAGGTGAGTCCAGGATGTCTCCTCTCTCCTCATGCGACACACTCTGGAGCTTGAGAAGAATGGGGGAGGGGGATGGAAGGGGTGCTGGAATCCCTTGTAATAGGGGAAGAATTGAAGTATTTAAAACTATTATTATTTTAAGGACTTTTTTTTTTTGTTTCTGCCTCACGGAGGGAAACCCTTCATTTCAGGTATTGTTCGAGATTTGAGAGAGGGAGAGAGAGGCAATGAGGCAATGATGGTATATGTGTAGGTTGAAGGTCATTTGTCTACAAGGCATTTCGCTTCACCATTAAAAGTCTCCTACTCTTCCTCTTCCTCCATACTCTTTTGCTCTCTCGTGCTCCCAAAAAATAGGAATCCTTGTCTTCTGCACCAGGTAATTGAACCAGGGAAGAATCCGAAGAGAGTTTAAAAAAACAAGTATTTTACTTCGGAGCAATAGGGAAATAATGACAAAGTGTCGGGGGAGAAGAACAAGGGAAATCTAAGAGAGAGAGAGAGAGAGAGAGAGAGAGAGAGAGAGAGAGAGAGCGAGAGATTGAATAGGAAAGAGAGAGAAAATGAAGGAGATGTGGAAGAAGATGAGTTGTAGGATGATACCTTGTCCTTTTATCCATCCAGAGGAACAAAAGGTGACTGGCGGTAATGACTTGAGGAGGACCAAAGGGAAAAAGAAAGGGAAAGACGAAGGAGAGGAGCGTTAATTACGAGGAGGGAAAGAGAGAGAGAGAGAAGTATGCTAGAGACAAATGGAGGTTTTTAGAAGAACAACGAGAGGGATGCAAATGGGTTGGAGTTATTTTTTGGTGTAAAATGACATAGGTAGAAGGAGGAAGACTTTTTTTTGGGTACGTCTAACGTGTGTAGGGAGTAAAATAATTGAAAAGACGCAAAAGTCACACACAAAAGAAGTCTCCCCTGGAGATTCGGTATAGAAACCACACCTGTCGTCATCATGTCATCATCTCTGTGGTGTCGTCCCTCTCTTGTCTTCCTCTTCTCCTCAATTCCTCCTCTTCGGGCTCTTCGGTCGGACCGTCGGTGGAGTTCAAAAAAAAAAGTGACAAAAACAATGTCGAAGAAGAGAAGAGCACACGCTTCCCAGACGACGTCCCCCCACCGAACCTTTATTATTACACGTACATCTCAAGCCTACCTTCATATTATTGTCTTTTCCTTCTTCTTGTCTCTCTCTCTTTCTCTCTCTCTCTCTCTCTCTCTCTTTCTCTCTCTCACTCCAGGTCTCCCTCTGTTTTCTCCTTAAAAACGAAACCTATTATCAGCATGTCGAAAGATGTGTATAAAACTCCACGACCCGTACATCACCACTCTCACTCTGTCTCTCAGTCCTCACTCCCCTCACTCTCTCTCTCTCTTTTTCTCTGTCTCAACAGAGCCGCTCATCATTTCCATGATCATCACCAAAAAAAACCATGTTGTTCGGCCTGTGTTTGTCACAGAAAGTAACACAGTTCTCTCACAGCTTCACATCTCATCTTCGTCTTCTTTTTAAAAATTCCCCCAAAAAATCTTTATTCTTCTTCTGCCCTGCACATCCGTATAATTTTCCAATAATTTACTCTTTCTTTCTTTCTTCTTTCTCTCTCTCCCCCAAAAAATATAATGCCTACTCCATTTCACTACCTTTTTTTTTGTCCCGTAAAAAATACCCGTTTTTGGTTTCATACAAGTTCCACACAAATATTTGTCTGTGTATGTGTTCTGGATAATTATACCAACCTTTTTTTTTTGCTGCCTTCACAAATGGAATTTTGAAACATTTGTGAACATTGTATTTCCCCTATTCAATGTGAAGTCCTCTGCGTATAGTAGTAGCAGCAATAATAATAGGAATCATACATACAGAGCATTTGCCAAGGACCTTGCATGCTATCCCATTGTTTGGATTTAAAAATCTGGACATATGCTTCCAAAATGAAAATCCTGGGGGTGGGGCCTCCTACTAGTAATAAACAGTTTGTGAGGGTAAATGGGAAGGAAATTAATTGCCAATTTTTCCCTCGTCTCGCACTGTCCCCCTTCTTCCTCCTACCCGGGCAATTGCCCCGTGATAAACATGTGATCAGGGGTGAAAGGAACATATGCGGGGGTGGCTATATGTACATATGTATACAGAAGCTCCCAAGTACGTCGTTTGCGAGGTGATGTAGTTAAGGGTAGAACTCAGTCAATTAATGTTGGATGGAGTGGACTTGTCAGTCGGTGACAGTTTCCTCTTCACCACCGCCAGGGGAGAGGGACATTTTACGGGGGAGGGAGACGAGTCAAAGTGTGGGAGGAGGCGGCCGAGGCGGGGGAGGAGGAGGAGCATGGCATGACAGAGTGACAAGAGGAATCACGGGGAGAGTGCGGGGTAGATTCAGAGGGGGGCAAGAAATAGAGAGAGAAAGAGAGAAATATAGAGAAAGAGAGAGAAAGAGAGAGAAAAAGAGAGAAAGAGAGAGAAATAGAGAATGAGGGAAACGGAGAGAAAGAAAAAAAGAGAGAAAGAGAGAGAGAGAGCAAAAAGAGGGTTGTGGTGTTGTTGATGGTGGGGGAAGAGAGAAAAGAGCAATTAGCAGAGATCCATGGAGTGTAATCCCCAAGGAGTTGCTAAACAAAACTGTCTCTTTAATTATTACTACGACCCGTCTGCCTCTTCTCTCCCCAAATCTCTCTCCCTCCCTCCCATTTTGGCTCTCTTGTCTGTCTCTCTCTCTCCCGCTTTTTAATCATTATTTATTAGGACCAGTCACCTGGGTGAGATTGGGGCAAATGTCATTTATACTCTTGTTTTATTGGAGAAAAAGAGTAGGCTATAATAGGATGTTGCCTGTAAAAAATGAGTTGGGGATTGCGACCACAAAAGCACACACATATGCCTCCACCCAACTCAATTTGCTAAACCGGCTCAGATTAAGCTTTCCTCCACTCGTCTGTCAGTCGGTGTGAGGGTCTGTTCGTCTGTTCGTCTGTTCTTCTTATTTTCTCCTCTCGGTCTTCTCTCCAGGATTTGTCTCTCTTTTTCCCTTGCCTTCTTCCAGGGGAATGGAATTGGGATGGATGGAAAATAAAAAATTCTACTCACACTTTCCAATCCAACGGTTGTGTGGCTATAGCTTCGGAATACTTGGAGTTGGAGGGTAGAAGGTAGAGCGGGAGTCATGGTGGTGCTTTGGCTCTATGGCTCCTCATGAAAATTGATTTGCTCTCAATCCACCAGCACGGAAGAGCGGGAGCTGTTGGAGTCTAAAAGATTTATCTGAATTGATCAGATATGAGATGTTGTCATATTCGTCAAACGTCAGGGGGAAATAGGCCCAAATTTATATATTTCTCCTCCCCCTCCCCTCCAGGTCTCCCTCCCTCCCTCCCTCTATGCCTCCATGTCTCCTCCTCCCTCCTTTTTTATTCTAGAAATATGGTCCCTGTCCGGGAGAGTAAGTACTCACGTGTCCTCCTCCTGTATATCTCCCATTTTCTCCCTCTCCTTTTCAATCTCATTTCTTTATCTCTCTCCCATGTTTTTCCCTGTGATCTAACACCGTACCCGGTACGTCTTGTAACTGCTCCACCTCTCCCAATGACTATTTCCTCCTGGAGAAAAGAAACAGACACACTGACTTTTCTCTCTCTTTGCTCTGACAAATTTTCAAAAGGGAATCAAGTGGGGAAAAAATTGTTTCCTTTCCCCTTATTATTACTCTCACAAGGCAGGAGAATGGACTGTGAGTGGGGTGGAGGGTGAGAGAAAAGGGAGAGAGAGAGAGAGAGCAGAGTAATGACTGGAATATTGGAGGAGTTTGTTGGTTTGAAAAGAAGAAAAAAAACGAAATCAATATGTGGAGGAAAAGACGGGGGAAAAAGAGAAAAGAAGACGGAAATTACATTTTCAGCGGACATTTTCTTATGTGGGTGAGAGACGGAAAAAGAAAAAAAGTTGGGTCTCCGTCTGTACTAGAGGGAAGTAGAGGGAAAAAACATTGCAAAATCCTCTTCTTTCTAACTTTCTTCTAAATGGACTCAGCGTCCTCCTCGTTCATCATCCGTCATGTATTCCGCTCTCATTCTCTCATTCTCCTTATTTCCACTTCAAGTGGAGAGAAAGGAAGAGAGATAGAAAGAGAGAGAGAAAGAGAGAGAGAGAGAAGAAAGAGCAGCTGCTGTTGTGTGACGTTAAGAATTCGGAGAAGAGAAAAAAGAAGTAGTTAGTAAAGGTGATTAAGGTTGCGTCCGTGTCCTGCCACGTAGTTTGTAATACTTGCTTGTCTACGTCCGATAAAATTTGCCACCCCTAACCTTCTCTCTCTGTCTCTCTCTCACCCTCTTTGTGACTCTCTCTCTCTCTCTCTCTCTCTCCCTCTTTTTCCTGTCTCCTGACACTCACACGGAAACGGTCCATTCCCTCGCAAATATGTATGGGAGTCGGAGTGAGGATAAGGGGAGACTTCCTCTTTCTCCGTCTCTCTCTTTCTCCCTCGCCTAAGAAACCTACACACTTTACATGGTGTGCTAAGTGCTCGGAGGAGGAACACAGACAAAAAGTGTAATTAGTGGTCTCTTGATGACCGAAACCAAAGCGGCTCTTTATTCCTTTCTCTCTTCCTTTCCCTCATCTGATTCCCTCTTCTTCTTCTTCTTCATCATCTTCCTCTCTTTCTCCCTCTCTTCCTCCAGCCACTTTTGTGACCACTCTTGGGACATGCTCCTCTTCTTCCTCATCCCACTCCTGCTTTTTCTTGGTCTTTTCTCTTCTCCTCCTCCTCCTCCTCCTCCTCCTCCTCCTCCTCCTCATCCTCCTCTTCCTTTCCCCGTTTTTATACAGTATGCAGCTCACATGATGCATTCGCAATTAAATGCCCCTAGCTATCAACCCTATGTTTGGGAGGGAAAAAAGGGAGAAGTTGAGGGAGTCTTGCTCTCATATGTATATTTCCTTTCCAGTCAGGATTTACTATTTGCACTTGACCACTTCAAGTGTGAAGCAAGGGACTTTTTTTTCTTCCTCTTTCTCCCTCTCTCTCTCCCTCTATCTGTCTCTTCTTATCCCTTGACTGTACATCCTGGAGAGCCTCAGTCATATTATTGGAGGGAATCTCTCTTCCTTTCCCTCCGCCCGCTATTTTTACTCTTCTTTGACGTCTGTTTGTCTCATCAACCCTCAGCCAAAGAAGTGGAGGGGAGGGGAACCTATAAATACCAATATAAAAAATCTCAAATAAAATTCTTAAAGCGTTATATCCCCCACACATTGGACGGGGGATGACGTGGGAGAAAGACACTGAAATATCAATTTGGTTCACACAAAAAGAAGGGATTCACACAAAAAAAAAATTTGGACCATAACGAATAATTTATTATATGAAGAGCCCACGTTCCAGGAGAGGTTAGAGAGAATTGTTACAATTGTGGGGAGAGAGGCCAAGGGATAAATGGAGGAGTGAGAGAAAGATGAAAGGAAATATATGAAGCCTTATTCCAGACGGGGAGAGCCAGGGAGGTTATAGAGAGGGATGTTAAAGAGAGAAAAGAAGAGAAGAGAAGAGAAATGAAGAGCACAGAAGAGATAGAGAGAGAGAGAGAGAAAAGTTTATGGAGAGAGAGGGAAAGAGTGACGGATTTTGGAGTCTCTGAGCGAGAGCGGGAGAGAGGTGCCAGGAGGCTGAAGAAGTGTTCTCTGGAGTAAAAATTTGAAGAGACAAAAAGAGCGGAGAAAGAAGAATAAGAAGACGAGGATTGACGGGCTTTGTCTACGTAAAAGTCAAAGGTGACTACGTGTGCTACAAGACATGTGGAGGAATGTGGTTGGGGAGTGAGAGAGAGATAAAGAGAGAGAGGAAGAGAGAGAGAGGAAGAGAGAGAGGAAGAGACAGAGAGGGAGAGAGAGAGAGAGAGTGACTCCAAGAGTGGCTGGTGTGTGAGCACGGACATCAAGTGCCTTCAGTCCCAGGACGTTTACGTGTGTGCGGAGCGACTCAAGTATTTTATGATCGATGGAAACAGGGAAAGAAGAAGGAGAGATTTTTTTCTAAAGCCTCCACTTCTCCTCTCCAGTTTCCCTCTCTCTCCCTCTCTCCCTCATTCTGAGTCAGAGTGAGAGACAAAAGAACACCTTGTAAATGGTAGGGAAAAACACGTCCTGTTGTTGTTCTTTAGGGAATCTCTGTGATCAAGCTGACTGCAGCCAAAGAGGGAGAGAGAGAGAATGAGAAAAATCGCCAACTGCCACCATCATCATCATCGTCTTGACTCACATCTCTCTCTCTCTCTCTCTCTCGCTCTCTCTCGCTCTCTCTCTCTCGAACTCCTGCCATTTCCCCCGTAGAACAGATAGAGTAATTATTTGAGCCAGTTTTTCCCACAAGGCCCACAAAGAAGAAGAGCGTGTGACCATTCCGCGTATAGCTAAAAGTGCATAGGGATGTATATAGACTCCGTCCAAATCCTGAGTGAAGACGCATATCCTCCTCCATGTCACTTATTGGGCCTTGTCATTGACCACACAGACACTCACACACCGTCAAAATATGTGGGTACATATCTACATATATATGTGTGAACCCCCTCTCCCTCCCCCCCCCAAAATTCGTAGATGTAACCCCTTTTATGTGCCTCTCTTTATACGTGAGTTTTCCTAAAAACCTTTGTAGGAGAGAGAGAGAGAGAGAAAAAGTGCTTCATGGCAGGTAATAAGACAAGAGAGACAGATGGACAGAAGAGCGTCAGAGGGAGGGAAGGGACAGGGGAAATATACGTCGTAGTAGAAGAAGGAAAAAGAAGGAGAGAAAGGGGTAAAGCAAAGAGGAGAGAGAGAGAGGATTCCAAAGAGAAGTGAGAGAGAGAGAGAGAGAGAGATGCTCATCTTTTTGCAATATTTACATTCAAAGTACATCTTGGCCGATTAAGGACATGTTTTCCACTTTTTTTTATATATATAGTATATCCATCCCCTCTCGATTCTCTCTCCTTTTCATCATCTCCATCATAATTACAAATTGCTCCTCTCATGAATGCCATCGTACTCATGGGCCAACTGCTCATGACACGACTTGGGAGAGGAAAGAATCCCAGGCTCTCCAAGGAAACACAGAGGGGGAGTGAGAGAGATGGAGAGAGACGAGCTCTCCTCATCATGCACAAAATCACGCCTGGGAGAATGACTTTCGCTCAAAATATTGTCATAAGGCCGGGGAGGAGGAGGAGGGAGGAGGAGATCAACAACTGATGTATAATCAACCAACTCTTTTCTCTTTGATCATCCTCCCTCTCTCTTTCTCTCCTTTTTTCTCCCATCTTTTTCTCAAGGGTTGGTCAAGGCGTAATCAATGGAGGGGAACTTTTAAAACTTTCTATGATATCCCCCATTATTATGTTTATTACCATTATACCCTCACTCCATATCCCCTGAAATGCCTTTCTCTCCTTCTTTTTTTACCTACTTGTTCCTCATCCACCACCACTGTAGGGGGAATCATAATAATTTACTCTAGGCTCTTGATCATCATCATCAATGTCATCAAGAACATCCTCCCATCCTGATTTGAATCAGTCCACCACCACCAATAAGAATGGGAATAATAATGGGAGGAAGACAGAGAGACGGGCAGAGAGACGGGCAGAGAGAGAGAGAGAGAGACAAGAAGGGAGAAGTGAAGACAAAAGAAAAAGTTATAGTGGTCCACTGTGGGCCACAT